>PVJL010005823.1:0-101962 GCA_004026885.1 Lyroderma lyra
AGGGTCTCTCATATATGGCCTTTATTATGTTGAGATACTTTCCTTCTATACCTATTTAGTGTTTTGATCATATTATTTAGTGTTTTGATCATAAATGGATGTTGTACCTTGTCGAAAGCTTTTTGGAACTCTTTTTTTTTTTTTTACTTTTTGTCCTTACCTCCCTCTTTTTATTTATTTTTTTTAATTCATTTTTATTGTTAGACTTATTGGGGTGACATCTGTTATCAAGGATTACATAGATTTCAGGCATACAATTCTACAGTGCATTGTCAACTTGATGTATAATAAGTTCACCACCCAGTGTGACTTCTCTTTCCATCTGGAATAGCCATTGGAGCTGTAGTTGTGTGAACCTGTAAGTACTGAATATTATCAAAATATCTTCCTTTCAATGTTTCCTTTATCTTCCAGTAAAGAAAAAATTCACTGGGGGCTAGATAAGGTGAGTAGAGAAGGGTATTCCAATACAGTTATTTGTGTGCTGGTTAAAAACTCCCTCACAGACAATGCCCTGTGAGCTGGTGCATTGTTGTGATGTAAGAATCATGAGTTGGCAAAAAAATTTACTATTTTTGTCTAACTTTTTCATGAAGCCTTTTCAGCATTTCCAAACAGTAAACTTGGTTGACTGTCCAGTTAGTACAGTTGGTGTGTTTGAACCAGTTTAATGTTGCCAGAAAGCAAAGTTGATAGGTGGGATAGAGAGAGGTAAAATAAAGTTGTTGATACAAGTGAGATCGTGAAGGGTCTTACATTCAAGGCATGGCTACTTCCCTGACACCCATTGATTCCATCATCTGCCATTAAAGAGCATGGCAGCAGGGTCATTCTCTTCAACTCAAAGAGCAGTGTGCTGCTGGAGATTTGTGCACATCATGATTCTAAAGTTGGTCCACATATGCTGGGCTCGAGGTCATTGTGATTTCTAACGTGTAATGTGGAAACCCTTAAGAACTGTTTTAAAGTGATAATTAGTTAAGAATCAAATGTTATTTATGGTCATATTCTTTTATCAAATTGCACTGGGCTCTATTTGTTACTAGTCATATGTAGGAAATGACTTGTTTTCTATGGCTGTCTCCTCCACTAAGCCATGAAGTCTTGATATCACCAATGCACAGAGCAGGTATTCAATTAATATTCAAACTATTTTCTAAGCTTAGTAATTTTCAGTGACATTAAGAAAAATACCACATTCTTTTTAATTGAATAAGATTTTGGCTACCCAGTGATTATGTATGTGATTAAATTTTAAACCATCATTACTCAACTGTATTTTTAAGGAGAAATTTTAATGGACTGTTATTCAAAATTATTTGAATATTAAGTTTTGGGCACTATCCTCAGCATTAGGGATATAAAAATAAAAATACATGCTTTCTGGTCTCAAGTAGTTTCCAGTTTCTGCCCTCTGATACACACAAACAATCAAAATATAGTAAGAAAACAAAAGTGATTAAAATAAGCAGTAAGATAAAGCTGTGCCCAACTCAGCTTGAGATGGTAAGAACACTTTGACGGGGGGTGGAACATTGGACTTGGTAGCAAAACACTAGTTTTCACATAAGTACGCAAGGGATGGATTGGGAGTTTTAAGGTGGTGATAGTTTTGGAAAGGAGAAAACCTTACATCTCTGACAAGAAAGAAGGAAAAAGGGTAAAGGTAGAAACAAGAAAAGTATGGAATAAGTTTATGAGGCAGGCACGGAGCTCTGAAGAAATGCATGCCTGGTACCAGTATATTTTCAGTGTATAAAACTCTGTGCCACCTTCTTATAAATAGCTTAAAATTAAAAAAAAATTAAAGAGCCATAATTATTTACTGTGGAAAGCAAGACCATTCTTTCCAGAAAGTTATCTTTGAATATATTCACATGTACTTTATAAGCAAATTTGTGATATTATATCTGATTTGTCACTGGAAATTTTAATTTCATTATATAGTGGCCATTTTACAAATATATGAGAATTATTCTACAACATTATTTAAAATGGTTGAATAGTCTTCTTTTTATGAATATGTCACAGTCTATTAACTATTTCATTATTTTGGGGAATTGTTTCTATTTTATTGGTGATGTATCACACCATTGGCATTGTTAATGTTTACATATTTGCTAAAGATTTCAACATATTCTTCATTTTTAGGATAAATTATATAAGTGGAATGTTTAGATGATAGTGTATGCATATATTTGAATATTTTATAATAGTTTCTAGTTGTTCTCCAGAAATCTTAAAAATTTTAAGCATGACTTTTTCTTTTTTCTTTTTCCCCTTTTCTTTCTTTCTTTCTTTTTATCTATTTATCTGTTTTTTCATTCTTTTCTTTTGTCATTTTCCTTCCCTCCCTCCTTCCCTCCATTCCTTTCTTCCTTCCTTCTTGTTTCTTTTAATAGGTATAAAACTATTTATTCAAGACGTATGTGGTTCGGACCTTACTGATTGATTAGTAAAATATTGCTGAAGGTGTTATGCCTTTCTGAGGATATTTAGAGAATCATTTCACCATCAAGTGTATGTGATACCTATTTGAATACTCTCCTTCACTTTTTTTAGTTTTCTAAACTTTAACGACTTATTATTTTTTATTAGTTTCAGATGTACAAAACAACATAGTGATTAGATACGTAGGTATCTCATAAAGTCTATTACACATCTAACACTGTACATAGTTATTAGAATATTACTCAATATATTCCTATGCTTTACTATATATCCCTGTCACTATTTCTGAAATTATTGTTGATATTCAATATTATTTTATATTAGTTTCAGGTACATAATGTGGTGGTTGGACATTTATATAATTTATGATGTGATTCCCCCCAATAAGCCTAGTACCCATCTGACACTATACATAGACTTTACAATATTAGTGACTGTATTCCTCATACTGTACGTTATATCTCATGACCCTTTTGTAACTACCAATTTGTACTTCTTATTCCCTTTACCTTTCTCATGCAGCCCCCCCCCCAACCCCCTCCCCTCTGGCAACCATTAGCTTGTTCTTTGTTTCTATGAGTTTGTCCCTGTTTTGTTTATTTTGTTCTTTAGGGTCCACATGTAAGTGAGATTGCATAGTATTTGTATTTCTCAGTGTGACTCATTTCACTTAGCATGATACCATCTAAGTCCATCCATGTTGTTGCAAATGGTAAGATTTCATTCTTCTTTATGGTACAGTAATATTTAATTGTATGTATGTACCACAATTTCCTTATTCAATCTTGGATTGATGGACATTTCAGTTGTTTCCATATCCTGGCTATTGTAAATAGTGCTAGAGTGAATATAGGTGTACATATACCTTTTTGAATTAGAGTTTTGGATTTCTTTGGATAAATACTCAGGAGTGGAATTGCTGGGCCATTAGGTAGCTCTAGTTTTAATTTTTTGAGGAGCCTCCATACCGTTTTCCATAGTGACTGTACCAATTTGCAATCCCACCAACAGTGCACAAGGGTTCCCTTTTCTCCATATTCTTGCCAACACCTATTATTTGTGGATTTATTGATGATGGCCATTCTGACAGGTGTGGGGTGGTATCTCATTGTGGTTTTTATTTGCATTTCTCTGATGACATTAGGGATATTTTTATGTCTATTGGTCCTCTCTGTGCCCTCTTTAGAGAAATGTCTATTCTGTTCCTCTTCCCATTTGTTAGTTGGATTGTTTGTATTTTTTGGTGTTGCATTGCATGAGTTTATATATATAATTTTTGCATATTTACCCCTTATGAGATGTATTATTGGCAAATACAAGGGATGTCTGGAAAAATCCAGCCATTGTCAATATAATGAAAATGGACAGCCCTCATATCTTCTACCATTCAGTAGGATTTTTTATTTGTTTTGTTGATAGTTGCCTTTTCTGTGAAAACTTTTAGTTTGATGTAGTACCACTTTTTTTGTTTGTTTTTCTTGCTTGAGGAGACAGGTCACTGAAAATATTAATAAGGGCAATGTCTCAGTGTACTGATTATGTTTTCTTCTAGGAATTTTACGGTTTTAGGTTTTACATATGAGTCTAATCCATTTTTATTTTATTCTTGTATATGGAGTAAGAAGGTGGTCTAGTTTAAGTTTTTATTTTTTTGCATGTATCTGTCCTGTTTCCTCAGCACATTTTGTTGAATAGACTGTCTTTACCCCCCATACATATATTAAATGACCACATAGACACGGCTTTATTTCTGAGCTCTCTATTCTGTTTCATTGATCTATGTATCTGTTTTTATGCCAATACCATGCTGTTTTGACTACTATGCCCTTTCAGTATAGTTTGATATCAGGTAGTGTGATACCTCCGGCTTTGTTCTTCTTTCTCAAGATAGCCATGGCTATTTGGGTTCTTTTATGGTTCCATATAAATTTCAGGATTGTTGGTTATAGTTCTGTGAAAAATGACATTGGTATTTTGATAGGGATTGCATTGAATATATAGATTCAATTGCTTTGGGTACTATGTACATTTTAAGTATATGAATTCTGCCTATTCATGAGCATGGTATATGCTTCTATTTGTTTTAATCTTCTATAATTTCTCTTTTCAATGTCCTATTATTTTCTGAGTACAGGTCTTTTACTTCCTTGATTAAATTCATTCCTAGGAATTTTATTTTTAATGATGCAATTGTAAATTAGATTGTGTTTTTATATCACTTTCTGATGGTTTGTTATTGGTGTATACAATTCAACTGATTTCTGAATATTAACTTTGTATCCTGCCACTTTAATAAATTCATTTTTTAGTTCTAATAGTTTCTTGATGAACTCTTCAGGGTTCTCTCTATATTTGGTATGTCATCTGCAAATAATGACAATTTTATTTCTTTTTCCTATTTGAATTCCTTTTATTTCTTTTTCTTGTCTTGTTGTCATGGCTAGGACGTGCAGTACTATGTTAAATAAAAGTGGTGAAAGTAAATATCCTTGTCTTGTTCCTAATCTTAAGTGGAATGCTTTTATCTTTTTCCCATTGAGTATGAGGTTAGCTGTGGGTTTGTCATATATGGGCTTTATTATGTTTAGTTATGTTCCTTCTAGTGCCACTTTGCTGAGAATTTTTATCATAAATAATGTGTTTTGTCAAACAGTTCTTCTGCATCTATTAATATGACCATATGATTTTCATTTTGTTTATGTGGTGTATCACATTGATTTGAACCAAACTTGCATACCAGGAATATGTCCCACTTGATGGTGGTTTATGATATTTTTAATGTATTGATGAATTCAGTTTGCTGATATTTTGTTGAGTATTTTTGCACCTGTGTTCCTAAGGGATATTGACCTTTAATTTTCTAATTCTGTAATGTCTTTGTCTGGTTTTGGAATCAGAGTGATGGTGGCCTTGCAGAACAAGCTTGGGAGCCTCCCCTCCTCTTGATATTTTTTGAAATAATGTGAGAAGAATAGGTGTTAATTCTTTTTTGAATGTGTGGTAAAATTTACCTGTGAAGCCATCTGGTCCAGGACTTCTGTTTTCTGGGGGCTGATTGTATCTTTTTCTTCTTGATTCAGCCTTGGAAGATTGCATGTTTTTATGATTTATTCATTTCTTCCAGATTCTTCAATTTGTTGGCATATATTGCTCATAGTATTTTCTTAAAATCTTTTGTATTTCTGTAGTGTCAGTTGTGACTGTTTGCTTTCATTTTTGAATTTATTTATTTGGTCCTCTCTCTTTGTCTTGAGGAATCTAGTTAAGGGTTTATCAATTTTGTTTATCTTTGCAAAAAAACAGCAGTTTTGTTGATCATTTGTATTGTTTTGTTTAGCTTTTATTTTATTTATTTTCATCTGATCTTTATGATTTCTTTCCTTCTACTCGGTGCTTTATTTGTTGTCTTTTTTTTTAGTTTCCTTAGGTGTAAAGTTAAATTGTTTATTTGAGATTTTTCTTTTTTCTTGAAGTTGGCCTGAATTGCTATTAATCCCTCTGAGGACTGCTTTCTCTGTGTCACTTAAATTTTGATTTGTTGTGTTTTTATTTTCATTTGTCTTAAGGTATCTTTTGATTTCTTTATCAATCTCATTGTTAACTTATACGTTGTTTAGTAGCTTGTTATTTAGCTTCTATGTGTTTGTGTGTTTTCCAGTTTTATTTATTTGTTTGTTTGTTTGTTTAGGTAACTGATTTCTAGTTTCATACCTTTGTGGTCAGAGAAGTCACTTGATACGATTTTAGTCTTTTTAAATTTATTGAGACTCTTGTGGCCTAACTTATGGAAAATGTTTCATGTGTACTTGAAGAGAATGTATATTCTGCTGCTTTGGGATGAAATGCTCAAAAAACATATCAATTAAATTAATCTGGCCTTATTGTGTCAATTAAGGCTGCTGTTTCTGTGTTGATTTTCTGCCTGGAAGAACTGTCCATTCATGTCAATGGGGTGTTAAAGTCCCCTACTATGATTGTGCTACTGTCAGTCCCTCCCTTTATGTTGGTCTATATTTGTTTTATATATTTATATGCCCTTACACTGGGGTCATAGAGGTTTACTAAGGTTATGTCCTATTATTGGATTGATTCTTTTAATATTATGTAATGTCATTTTTGTCTATTATTATAGTCTTCTTTGTAAAGTCCATTTTGTCTAATATAGGTATTGCTATCCCAGATATTTTTTGTCTCCATTTGCATAAAAATTGTTTTGCTATCTCTCTAGTTTCACTCTTAGTGTGTCTTTCAATCTGAGGTGGGTTTTTTTTTTGTTTCTTTGTTTCTCTCTCTCTTTCTCTTTTAAACAACTTTACTGAGGTATCACATTTAGTATATACAATTTTCTAAGTTTATACATATGCATATATCAGTGAAACTATCACCACATAGCTCCAAATGTTTCCTAGTGCTCTTTTGTTTTTTGTTTCTTCTTGTGTTAAGAATGCTTAACATGAGATCTGCCCTGTTAAAAATTTAAAAATTGTACAATACAGTGTTGTTATATATAGGTGCAGTGTTGTGTAGCATATCTCTAGAACTTATTCATCTTGTATAACAGATACTTTATATCCATTGAAGAACAATGCCCTCCCCCAGCCTCTGAAAAGTGTCATTCTATTCTCTACTGAGTGAACACGAAATTGTTGTGCTGTAATAAACACGCAGAGTGCAGGTGTCTCTTTGAGATTCTTATTTCAAAATTATTTTGAATATATATCCAGAAGTGGGATTTAAGCATGATTTTTGAATTTTCTACTCTAGGACCATTTTCTGGTGTACTACTTTTCAGTAATGTAACTTATAAGAGCAGTGCCAATTCTATTTATTAAAATATAGTTTTCTATAGAAAACACTAAAGATTCCACCAAAAAAATTAGAAACAATAAACAAATACAGTAAATTTGCAGAATAGAAAATAAATGTGCAAAATCCATTGTGATTCAATATACTAACAATGAAGTTTCAGAAAAAGTAATAAAAACAATTTTTTTTTGCAATTGCAACAAAAAGAATAAAACACTGAGAAATAATCTTAACATAGGACATGAAGGAACTATACACCTCGAATTATAAGATGTTATTAAAATAAATTGAAGAAAATCCAAAGATATGGAAAGGTATTTCATGTTCATGGATTGGAAGAATCAACATAGTTAAAATTGCCACATTACCCAAAGCTATTATACATATGGATTTAATGCAATGCCAGTCAAAATCCCAGTGTCATTTTCTTTAAAGAAATAGAACAAAGAGCATCAAATTTGTATGTAACCACAAAAGACCTTGAATAACCAAAGCAATCTTGAGGAAAAAGAACAAGTCTGCAGGTATAACACTCCCTCACTTAAAATTATATACAAAGTGACAGTAATCTAAACAGCATGACAGTGGCGGAGAAACAGATATGCAAAGCAATGAAACAGAACTGAGAACCCAGAAGTAATCATCATATATCTGGGCAAATAATTTTTGACAAATGAACCAAAAAAATCCCATGGAGGAAAAAAAGCCTCTTCAATAAATGGTGGTGAGAATATGAGAAAGCCTCATGCAAAGGCATGAAACGAAAATGCTATTTGTCACCATGCACAAAATTTAACTAAATATCTATCAAAGAGCTAAATATAAGACCTGAAACAATAAAATGCGTAGAAGACAGAGGTACTAAACTTACAGACTTTGGGCTTAGAGAGGATTTTACAAATTTGACTTTAGAGGGGCAGGAAGTAAAAGCAAAAATAAATGAATAGGACTCTATCAGACTAAAAAGCTTCTGCACAGCAAAAGAGACCATCAACAATACAAAGAGGCAAAGAACTGAATGGGAGAAATATTTGCAAACAACACCTATGATAAGGGGTTAATATCTAAAATCTATACAACTAAACAACAACAATAAAACAAACAATCCAATTTAAAAAAAGCGAAGAGGACCTGAACAGACATTTCTCCCAAGAAGACAAACAGCCAATAGATATGTGAAAATATGCTCAACGTCATTAGCTTTTAGGAAAATGCAAATCAAAACCACAATGAGATCCCACCTCACACCTGTGAGAATGGCTGTTATCAACAAGACAAGTGATAACAAGTGCTGGAGAGGATGTGGGAAAAAAGGAACCCTCATACACTGGTGGAAGGAATGTAAATTGGTACAGCCACTCTGGAAAACAGTATGGGGATTTCTCAAAAAATTAAGAACAGAGTTACCATTTTATCCAGCCATCCATCTTCTGGGTATCTGCCTGAAACATTGGAAAAGATTTATTCATAAAGATATATGTACCCTTCAGTTCATCGAAGCATTATTCATGGTGGCCAAGCCTTGGAAACTACCGAAGTGTTCTTCGTTAGATGTTGACTAAAGAAGATGTATTACATATAGACAATGGAATATTACTCAGTTGTAAGAAAAGATAAACTACTGCCATTTGCAACAACATGAATGGACTTTGAGAATGTCCTGCTAAGCGAAATAAGTTAGATGAAAAATGTTGAGAACCATATGATTTCACTCACGTGGGATAGAAAACTGAAAGCAAGAAATGAACAAGACAGGCAAACAAATAAAAACTCACAGACAGACAACAGTATGGTTGCTACCAGAGGGAAAGAGGGGGAGGCATAAAAAGGAAAAGGGGGTCAAATATGTTGTGACAGAAGGAGATTTGCCTTTGCTTGGTGAGCACACAGTGAAAGGTGCAGATGATGTATCATTGAATCATACACTTGAAACCTATATAATTTGATTAACCAATGTCACAATAAATTTAATTAAAATAATAATTAAAGAATAAATTTTTATAATTTTTCATACTATAAAATTTTTCTAGTCAAACTTAAAATTCTTTAGGCTGAAAACATTTCAAGATATGATATTTAATATTTTATTATAAGTGATATATAAGCATTTCAAACATTTGTTTCTATCATCAGTTAGCACGGTTCTCTTAACAGCTATAATTTACAAAGTTCCAGTATTTTCTTTAGGTTCTCTTCTTTCTTTAAACTTATCAATTTTATTAAAAGGAGACTCAAATCAGGTGTTCTTTTGTAATAAGTGTTGTAATTTACATTTACGAAATTGTAAATTTTAACATCATCTGTTTTCATTTTTCTATGAAGCTGAACACAAATGAAAGGCAAAAATACAGAGCAGGAAGGCATATTAATGCTTATCCAGCTTTTAGTCCAATCCACTCACACTGTGAATAGAAAGTTAATTTGCAGGAATAGTATGTTTAGGCCAGCATAGCAGCTTTTTAATTATTAAAGAAGCTTGTCAGGTCTTTGAAAATCTACACAACATCACACATTCTCTTCTCCTTTGTAGTCGTGCTTGCTGTTGAAATGTATTTAGAAACGGTGATGTTTAAGCAAATGTGTAATACATGTGGTCAAAGAATGCAACGTAAGTGTAAGTTTACTCCAGGGAATGAAAAACTAGAGTTTTGATGTTTGTGCTTAAATATTTAGTACCTCATCCAGCTCTAGGCAGAATTGGTAAAACATAGCTCTGGCATTCTTGTCTTCATTCAGCTCCTTTGTATGTGGGATTACTGATGTACTGGGTCTAGGTCTGTGATCTAGTACTGACCACTGCACTGTTACACCTCAAGTGTCTTTTACTGAAGTTTCCAACACAGATCCTTCTGCCCTCCTAGCTGTCTCTTCTCTTAAGCCCATATTTCTACCTTCAAGTCTCCTCCAAACTTCATATCCAACATCTCATGTAGGAATTAGGAAGGACAGTGGGGTCTGGGCTGTTCAGACTATGGGGAAAAGCCACAATGTTGAAATGCTCTTGAGATAAGATCAGAGACAAGAGAATTTAGCAGAAATACAACCAGCAAATGCATTATCTCAGAAGGGGATAAAAACAAATAATAAATCAGGGATTGAGTATGTGATTTGCAAGCTAAAGGAAAAGTATCCATAGAATGGCAAAACTGGAGAGCAAAGTACAGAAATTTGATCAGAGAGGTAAGCTGAGTTCATCCCAAGAACAAGTGATGATGGATGACCTTTAGATAGTGATGAAGGTCTAGTACAGGACTAATGTAGCAGACCTGGCACTCAGGCTTCCAGTATTTTCATCGGTATCTCTACAAGTATTTTTAAATATGCTGGGCCTGAAACTGGTAGACTTCTTCCAGGCATCTTATCTCCATTGAAACTCAATAGATGAAACATATAAAAATTAGCCAATTTTACAAATGTATGCCTACCAGATAATAATGAGAAAAGGTACAAGTAACTAGTCATTGTTTATTCACAAAAATTACTCAGGACCCTCTTTGGCCTTCCTTGTATCATTTTTTTTTGAAATTTGTAATAAAAGGGAGTGCCTACATAGTACTTAGTGTGTCAGTCCCTGTTTTAAGTGCTTTATATGTAAACTCATTATATATCCATTTCATTTTACATTTCATAACATATACAAACTCATTTTATCCTCACCAATACCATGTGAGGTAGAAACAATTATTATCTTCATTCCACATGAGGAAACGTAATCACAAGGAGGGTAGATGACATGTCTAGGGTATGTAACTGGTGAGTGACAGAGCTAGGATTTGAAACCAGGCACCGTGGTTTCAAAGCTCGTGTACTTTATGACTGCTATTTTAACTAATGTTTTTTCCCTTTTATAAACAAAAACAGAGATTATTATGGGAGAATTTCAAGATGAATATAAGGGAGGGTTATAATCATTATATATTTTCATGCTGGAATGCTTCTTTACAATTGTTAAACTGATCTACTAGAACTTTTGAAGTTATTCAACAAATATTTACTGCTGTCTTATACATGCCATAGTAATAGAGATACAAAGATAAATATGAAATTATTTCTATCTTTTAGAAACCTAGATTGAGTCAGATGTGCAAACAGATAAATTAAAATATGATATGTTACTGCTGTTAACGAAAGTATATATAGTACTTTTGGGCAAAGGTATATAGTAGAATACAGATAATAGAGCAATAATCTCCACTCATTTCTAAGAGTCATCCTTGAAAATATGACATTTGTACTGGGATTTAAGGTTGAGGAGGTGTTTTTATGAACAAGAAGAGGGGAAGAGATATTTTCACCGAAGAGACCCCATGAGCAATGGCAAAGTGTCATAAAAAGGCTGAGATCATTTTGTAAATAACAGGGACTTATGTGTGGCAGGAGCATGTGTTGGATAGTGAGGAATGGTAAGAAGTGAGGAGAATTTCAAAGATGTATGTATATCAGGTTAAGGAATTTGGATTGTATTTGGTAGATATTGGGAAGTTTTCCTTCAGAAGTTTAGATGCAGAAGAGAGATATACAAAATTTTATTTGATGGGAAGATTATGCTATAGGCTATTAATAGACCATAGTGTGAGGAGCATCGGATATGAGACTTAGAAGATTCTAAGCCACAGGCTTTGACAGATGGAACTCAAGCAGTGTTGAGTTTAGTGCAACTAGAGAAGAGGAATTGAATTTCAGATCTTTTTCTCAAATAGAATCAATAGATTTCATAAATGATTGAAGGTAGGGGGTGAGGTATATGGAGCAGCAATGCCTTTGAAGCTTCTAGCTTGTGAGGTGGATTGTATATTATTTAGCATTCTGGTTAACTGCTGTGTAGCAAAGATTGAATTTGATAGCAGTAGTTTAAACTAGGCAAAAGTTAATGGATACCTGGATCAAGAAAGTGTGATATGTATGTGTGTGTATGTTCACA
The DNA here is from genome assembly GCA_004026885.1 of Lyroderma lyra. Classification (NCBI taxonomy): domain Eukaryota; kingdom Metazoa; phylum Chordata; class Mammalia; order Chiroptera; family Megadermatidae; genus Lyroderma; species Lyroderma lyra. Next base: position 12,179 of record PVJL010005823.1, read on the forward strand.
CAAACACACACACACACACACACACACACACACACACACACTATGGAATATTATTTAACCTTAAGAAAGAAGGAAATCCTGCCATTTGCAACAACATGGGTGAACCTAGAAGACATGCTAAATAAAATAAGCCAAATGCAGAAAGAAATACTGCATGATGTCAACTATATATGGAACCTAAACTACTCAAACCTGTAGAAGCATAGAGAGTAGTGATTTCCAGGTTCATTTGGGAGAAGAAATAGGGAGATGTTTGTTGTGGACTACCAAGTTTTAGTTATACAAGATGAACTTGTACACAACAATGTGACTGTAGTTAATAGCACTGTACTGTATACTGAAATTTTGCTGGATCTTCTTTGTTCTCACCACATTTGAAGAAAAAGAAAAGAGGAAAGAAAAAAATATATGGATATGTTAATTAGCCTGATTGTAGCAAGTATTTCACAGTGTATACTTATATCAAATCATCAAGTTGTGCACCTGAAATGTATATAATATTTGTCAGTTTTTTAAAAATACAAGGCATGTATTTATTTCTCTTTCAGCCAAAATTCCAGATTCAGTAATCTAGAGGCAATAAGCGGTTCCCTGGTATTGCAGTTCCAGATGTATTTTTCCTTGTTGCACTACCTTCCCTTAGGGTGACACCCTAAATCTTGTGGTTGAACAAGTCTCATCACCAAGATAGGTAGTTCCACTGTCCATCAAACAGGAAGAAGCAGAAGGGAGAAGAGATCATCAGCAAGTGTGGTCCCGTTCTAGTGGCCTCGATGGTCATAAGCTGTTTCTAGGAGTAAGGAAGGGTAGAAATTGTGGTCTTTATTCAGGAGGCCATGTACTCAAATAAAGCTTGAGGCTTCTGTTGTAAGGAAGAGAGGGAGAACGGAGTTGAGCACTAGAGTGTCTGATGACCAAATTAATGGTGATGGAGGAGGTAGCACAGATTTAGGGAGACATGGGAAGATAATGAGCTCCATTTTGGATATATTAAATTTTAAGTGTCTCTGAGACCATCTGATAGCTATATCCAAAAGGTAGTTTGAAATAGGGTTTAATCATGACAGATAAAATCGACAGTCTTCAGCCATTTAAAGCTATGTCAAATGAACTGGGGACGACATTAATAGCGAAGATTGAAGACTAAGAACAGAATCTAAAAGACAACAATCTTGGAAGGAATGGATTGGAGATAGGAGCAGAAGCCAGTCAGAGATATAGAATAGAGCAGAGGAGAAGATGTGCAGAGAGATAGGGAAGGACATTGGGATTCTCCTTCAAGGCTGTGGACCCCTTTCACCGCTGCTGTAGCAGCACTCTGCAACATCATTGCATTGATTACCATACCTAAAAGTTGTTCGACTCTGCAGCCTCAGCCTATCAGGAAACAGCTTCCAAATTCCCAAAAAGTCCAGTCACAATAGCCTTCAAATATGAGCTTATGCCAATTGCCCAGATGGAGTCAGAAACCAGTGTTCATCAATGATTTTCTTAAGCAACACTGCTCTACAAGCAGTCAGGACAATATGGATATTTCTGTTTCCAGGGCAAAGAGGTCAATAGGTATAGAGAAAGGGGAAAAAATGTGAATCAAGAATGCTGGAAATTTTGAGGTTCCAGACTATTTAGAAAATAAAGTGCAGTTGGGAACAAAAATATGAAAGTAACAGGAAAAGGATTAGCATTCCCAGAAAGATGAAAAACACTTAAAACCATACATACCAATATCTTAAAACTATAAACAGAGGTGCTAATGTAGAACATAGAACAGGGCCTAGAACAGAATATTTACAAGTAAATATTGTTTAAATAATTGAGTTTTTCCTTCTAGGAACCATACATTTAACCTTATGTAGTTTTGGGGGGTATTTGGGGGGAAATAGCTTTCTGGAATGCATCTGAGAAGTAAGTGGGTATGGGATTATGTGATCCTTTTCCTATGACGTTTCTTCCTTTTGAGTATTTAGTAGGCTGCTTAGTTTGTGTGGCTATAATCCTCTGTTCATTTGTTCCTTTCGACCTTTATAGATAGATGGGTTTAAACTTTGTATATATAAATGGTCTCATTGGTAAAATTCCAAGTAGCTTTGGGATGTTTAGGTAGCTTATTTAGAGGATTTATTTTTATTATAAATTTACATTTATTAACAGGACTTTTGTATTAACAATCTACTATGTGCAGAAATAAAGTGTGTTTAAACTCTAAATAAAGATTTGCTTAACTATTTCAGGTGGTGCACTTAAGAAAAAAACAAGTGAAATACTGTGAAATGGTTGATTTCTTGAGTTTTACTCATGTTGCCATTCTTCATTCAACATTTATTGAGAGCCTACTATTTAAATTAATCCATAGGTTAAACTATGAAAAATGGACAAAAGATTTAATATCTAGCAGAAGAGAAAAAGGGGCTATATTATCATTAATGATGAATCATTTCAAAAGCAATTTAATTTTCCATGCTGTAGAAATGTCCCTTAGCTACAAGAATTCTAAATAATATGATTATGCAATAAATTAGAATCATGCCCAGCAGAGTGCCTTATAATCATTCATATGGTTAAGTCATTTACAATTTCATAGTCATAGTTTCCTCATCTGTAAAATGAGAATAATCAATCAAGCATGGTAGTTCTGAGAATAAAATCAATAGCACTTATTCTATGATAATTACCTCTAAATATTACTTTTCTTGCCCACTTCCCTAGTCCACTAAAAGACTCAGGCAATTAATTAATTCTCATTATATTCCTTTCTCAATGAGAGTCAAGGGAACAAAGTTCCAAACCATTTGGTTGTGTTTGTACAAACCAGGTAAGAAGAATAGGATAGCAGTTCTTTATTTCAGCACATTAATTTGTATCAGGACTACTTTAACATGTTCATTTTGTCCTCTAAGATTAAATATATGATCTCTTTTAGACGTAAGTACATGGAATAGTAATACTTCCTGAACCTCTGATTATAGTAAAAGTGTACACTAGAAGAGTGGCAATAACTGGCATTTACCTGGTATGCTTTATAATTTTTAGCTTGCTTGCAGTCTTTATTGAGTGTGAATCTGCAGGGAGCATTTTGCTCATGCAGGAATGTATTTTAACATCCAACTACTATTTTATCACCTTGGCTTTTTCAAGTGGCAGTTAACTTTTGCCTCACTGAGTTTGTTGACTTTCAGGTCCACAAAGATTCCTTATGAAAAACCCCAAAGGTAAAATCAGTTACCTGGTTGTGGCCTAAGAGTTAATACTTCGGATTTTGTATGTGGAATGTCTTTGTCTTGTCACACAATAAATAACAATTTGTTTCAAGAATGAGTTGGTAGTTTCAAGGGGCTCATGTTGGATGAGAGTATTAATGCTTGGTATTTAAGCAACAGGTATTTCATATTGAATTCAAAGGAACTAGCCATGCTGTTAACCGGTAGATGGTTATACTATATAAAACATTGATGTGATTTAGTTTGACATTTTTAAAATTTAATTTATTGGGCTGACATTGGTTATTAAAATTATATAGGTTTCAAATGTATAATTCTATAACACATCATTTGTATATTGCATTGTGTGTTTACTACTCAAAGTCAGATCTCCTTCCATCGCCATATTTGACCCCTTTTACCTTTTTCTACACCCCCAATACCCCTTTCCTTTTGATAGTAACTATACTGTTTTCTATGTCTAGGAGGTGTTGCTTGTTTATCTTGTTTGTTCCTTTATTACCTTTGGTTTTATGTCCCACATATGAGTGAAATCACTTGTCTCTTGACTTTTACTTTCTGATATTTCTCTTACTGTGATATTCTCAGGATCATTCCATGTTGCTATAAATGGCAGTATTTCATCTTTTCTTATGGCTGAGTAATATTTCATTCCAGTCTCAATCCAAGGACTCTTCAGTTGCTTCCATGTCTTGGCCATTGTGAATAACACTGCAATGAACATAAAGTTACATATATTTTTGTGAAAAAATGTTTTCAAAATTTTGGGGCATGTACCCCAAAGAGAGATGCCTGGGTTGTATAGTAACCCTATTATTAATTATTTGGGGGACCTCCACACTTTTCCATAGTGGCTGTACCAACTTACATTCCAACCAGCAGTGTATGAGAGTTCTTTTATCTTCATAACCTCTCCAGCACGTGTTATTCCTTGTTTTGTTGATAATAGCCATCATGCTATATGTGAAGTGGTACCTCATCGTGGTTTTGATTTGCATTTTTCTAATAGCTAGTGAAGTTGAGCATCTTTTCACATATCTGTTGGTCATTTGTCTTCTCAGGAGAAGTGTCTGTTCAGGTTCTCTGCCCATTTTTAAGTGGACGTTTTTGTCGTTGTTGAGTTGTGTGAGTTCTTTATGTATTTTAGATATTAACCCTTTGTTGGTTGCCTCTTTGTTTTGTTGATGGTTTATTTTGCTGTGCAGAAGCTTTTTAGTTGGATATAGTTCCATTTATTTATTTCTCCTTTTATTTCCTTTGCCTTTGAGATTAAATACACAACATCCTCTCTAAGACCTAGGTCCATAAGTTTAGTAACTATGTTTTCTTCTATGAATTTTATTGTTTCAGGTCTTATTATATTTATGTCTGTGATCCATATTGAGTTAATTTTTGTGTATGGTGACAAACTGCAGTCTAGTTTCATTCTTTTGTGTGTGGCTTTCCAATTTTCCCAGCACCATTTATTGAAGATCCTTTTTTTCTCCATTTGATATTTTTGGCTTTTTTGTTGGAAATTTTTTGCCCAGTTGTGTGTGGGTTTATGTCTGGACTCTCAGTTGTGTTCCATTGGTCTGTGTGTTTGTTTTTCCGCCAATACCATGCTGTTTAGATTATTGTCACTTTGTATATAATTTAAAATCAGAGAGTATCGTACCTGTGGCCTTGTTCTTTTTTGCTCAGGATTGCTTTTGCTATATGGGAGTTTTTGTGGTTCCATACAAATATGATGATATATTTTTTGTTCTATTTCTTTAAAAAATGCCACTGAGATTTTGATTTGAATTGCATTAAATCTGTACATAGCTTTGGGTAATATGGCCATTTTAACTATGATGATTCTTCTAGTCCATGAACATGAACTATTTTTCCATATCTTTGTGTCTTTTTCAATTTCTTTTAATAATGTCTTGTTGTTTTCAGTGTATAGGTCCTTCATAGTCTATGTTAAGTTTATTCCTGAGCATTTTGTTCTTTTGGTTTTTGTTTTGTTTTTCATTTCTTTTTCTAAAATTTACTTTTTGACTTGTTATTATAAACCAGTGCTGATTAGGTACAGTTTCATAACATTTCATTATCTTCTATTTACCCTTCTTAATTTACTATCACACTATGTTAGTTTAGTCTTTTACTTTTCTGCTAAAAACTTAGCAACTTCAGCATAAAATTATGTCTCATTCTTTACTGCAGTCCTACAACCTAGCACATACCAGGCACTAATGAATATTTACTCAGTCCATGAATCATATATATTTAGTTTCAGGAAAAGGGAAACCCTGCTAAAAATTTCTTGAACAAGAAAGAAATTCAACTTAATTGTTTAGGCCCAATTTTAACAAGACTCTCATGACATTTCTCTACAGTTCATTTAGCCCTTTACATGCCCAGATCAAAACTTTACCAATATGCTGGCTTTCTTCAGGGAGCAAAAATGGGAACAGTTTAGAGCAAGAGACAGGGTCTTTGTCCCAAAGTGCGAGCAGCAATTCTGAAACTCATTTCAATTGGACTCTCGTAGGTCACATGCCATTCTTGAACCAATAACTGTGATTAGGCATAGAATATGCTGATTGGCCTTGTTGAGATTCTATGTTCTGGCCCTGAAAACTAATTACAGTCAGGAGACAAATGAATGCAAATAATAAAAATATATTCACTAAAATTAATCATATTCTAAGTCTCTGGTGCATTTTAATAAAGTGTAAGGAAATAAGGCATTTTTAAAAAGTTGTTTCAAATCTGAAAATTATCACTCTTTAATAGTTCAGAAATAGTTGCACACATATTTACATAAGTGTATTTAAATTCATTAGTAATAATTCTGGCTGCATACAATTAACTGAGATCCAAGACTTACTTTCGCAAAAATCATAGTGGGCAATTATCTTCATACTGCAATGTAGGGAAAATCTACCACTCCAAACCCTATGAGGGATTTTAGCCTTCAACTTTGGATGCATTTTCTTTTGATAATAGGAAAATGAGTAAATAACTGGATAAAGGAAAATAAACATTGAAAAGCGACAATGGAGAGAACCACACTTGGCAGAATCAATTTTGCCTAGAGCCATCCTTGATGTTTCTGACTTCTTAAAAATTTGAATTTTTGTGCATGTTTATACTTTGAAAGGAGATAGATGAATGAATGAAGTATCTAAGAGGGCAAATTGCAACCAGAAAGCCAAAACCCATATTGTGAGATGGTGCTAAAGGTATATAAAACTTAAGTCATCTTCTTATAGAATGTGTGTTTATTACACATTTGCCTCCATGGCAGTCCCACTTTCTTTTCTTCAACCCCATACAAATCCTATTGTCTTACTCTTTTTTCACTTACTCCCATACTGCCTTGCAATATCATTTAACTCTTTCCATTTGAACTTCTTGCTTCCTTAACTGAATGTAAACATTCTGAGAGCAAGGACTTTGTCTTGTGCTTCTCTGGAATTAACCCCAGAATTTTGTAGAGTTGCTCAGTAAATAATTGGTACTGAATAAATGCTTGTGGGAGTTGAATCAAGTGATTTATTTCACAGGAATTTGGATAAGCGTGAGTGGACCACAGTGATGTAAACGTTTGCCTAACAATTTTTCCACTGTAAAATAAATTAAGACTTAAATATTGACATGCAAAGAAAAAGATCCAATAAGAAAGGAAACTGTTGAAAGACTTTCAAAGGGAATAGAACCATTTGAAATTATTTTCTTTGCTTTTCTAATGCCAGATTTCTAATGACTTTCAAACAAATAGATAATAAAGGAAGCAATTTTTTATGTGTGTCACTGCTTTTATATTACTTTCATAAAACCCATAAAAATGTGAAGATATGTACATGCTAGAATGCTATTTAAACACTCTTAAGTAGACACAGAGAAATGAAGAGAGATGGTGCAATATCATTGTTCCCATATTTGTTTTAAACACTATGGTCCTTGTCTTTTGTGAATTGTCAGCTTAAAATTTTCTGCCAGAAATCTTCTAAAGCAAGTTCTTCTTAGAATTAATCACAAGCATCAGTTGAGACAGTGCTATCATGTAATTTAAACAGACTGTTAGACCCTGTGTGCAAAATATTTGCTTTGTTTAAATGTGGAGTTTTTGGCCATAACAATATGCTAATAAGAGAAAGAGAATCTCTTGGCCACCCTAAAGCTCAAAATGCTAAGCAGCTGAGGTCACAGCCTCTTGTATGTTGTAAATATATTTCCTTGGTCTCTACCTTAATCTGTCCAGGCTGATGGTACATTTCCTCAGTCACATAGACTCAAGTGAAGGAGAAAGAAACTTTTCTCTATCTTTAGAATTCTTTCAGGTGGTCTAATAATTAAATTTACATGAGACAGATTAATGAGAGAGAATAACCATATACACAATGGAATATTACTCACCTATAAGAAGGGATGAAACACTAGCATTTGCAACAAAATGGATGGACCTCGAGAACATTAGGCTAAATGAAGTAAGCCAGACAGAAAAAAAACAAGAACCATATGACTTCAATCATATGTGGCATATAAAACTGAAAGCAACGAAAAAAAGTAAACTCATGGACTCGGTCAATAGTTTAGTGGTTACCCAGGGGCAAGTGGGGTAGGAGAGGAGGGAGGGGGAGATAAATACATGGTGATGGAAAGAGAACTGATTCTGGGTGGTGAACACATAATGCAACACATAGAGATGCAATACAGAATTGTATACCTGGAACCCATGTAATTCTTGTTAACCAATGTCACCCCAATAAATCTAACAATAAAAAAGGAAAAACAAACAAGAAATGAGATAATAACCAAATTTAATTACATATCTACATATGAAAACTTTACCTACATGAAAGAGTTAGAGTCCCCACATATATGAGAAGTTCAAAGACAGAAAGGAGAATGAGGTATATATGACATTCTGATCTCAGGATGAGGTAAGGCACCTTGGGGCTTCAGAGTTGGGGAGGAAGATCATTCACAGCATAAGAAGAGCAGATGTTCAGTAATTATACATTTGCACCATCCTACAGGTAGGTCATAACAAAGTTATTTCTGGTGATAACTTTTATTATGTATGGGCAAGGCCCCTAACTTAAATTCTATAAGGGAGAGTTAAAAGTTTCTCCTTAGCTTGCAGGATCTTGATTGCCTTCAGCTCGAAGTCATCTCCATCCCACTGATGCACCTTTTGGGGTGACTCATTCTGAACCCCTACACAGGGTTCCAGATGGAATTGGGATCCTCTGTTTCATTCTCCTCATCTAATCACGTGTCAAATCTTCTCAATCCTTCCTTTGAAAATCCTGTCTGTATCCTTTTGTGGCATGCAGTATGGTAGAGGAGAAACACTCCTGGACTGGGAGACAGAAAGTCTGGTTTTAGTTTTGCTCCTTGTCCAGCTATTTGTCTGACTTTGATGGAGTCACTCAACATTTCTTGGCCTCAGTTTCTCCACTGTTAGGGTCTCCCCATCTCAAATTCTGTGATGCATCTGCACGCATTCCTTTTTTTCTGAAGCATTGCTTCATCTGCTCACGACCTGCAGTACTGTTCATTTTGTGATAATTCCTTCAGTTTTACACATATGACTTATGAAAATTTCTATACACAGGTGTTATATTTCAATGAAAAGGTTTTTAAAAAATACAAAACAACACTTACATGGCTTTCTGTGACGTCCCACTGAAGCCTGACTCAATCAATTTGAATTGAAGTCAACAACCTGGCTTCAAGTTAAGTTCCATTTTAGCTTCCTCTACTCCAGTACTAATTCCCGAACCTCACTGCGTAGCAATATTACTTGGAGAATTTTCTCTGTAGATTGAGAAACTCAGTGTGAAACTGAAAAGTTTTGTTTTTTGTTTTCATTCTGGATGATTCTGACTCTGCTAATCCACTGTTAAATGTTTGAAAAACATTGTATTTACCTCCCTATGCCTTTACTTATGACAGTGATTCTCAAACTTCAGTTCATATCAGAGTCACCTGGAATGATGATCAACCTTTTGATTGTGGGGCCCAACACGAGGGTTTCTGATTTATTAAATTAGGGGTTAGACATGAGAGTGTGCATGTCTCATCATTTCCCACATGATGCTGATGCTGCTGGTTCCCGGGACCCCACTTTGAGAACCACTGGTTTCTGTGAGTCCCTTGGTCAGAATGCCACTTTCCTACACCGTCTTCACCTACATGTGTTAACCATCAATCTGATACTGCCTTCATAGAGCAGGGCTCCGGGTGGGAGGGATCGCTTTCCTCCATATTGTGCCCAACACTTTATTTCTTCTTCTGTTGTCACTATTACATATTCAATCAAAATTAAACTGTAAAGTCCTTGAAACATTATCTTACTTCTGTACACCTTATCACCATTATCTGTGGCTCAGTGATTTGTACAAGAGAGGGATATTTAATACACAGTTTTGAATGAATAGCAACCACTTGATAATGTCTTCTTTCATAATTTTTTTCTATCTTTTACTCATGACTTTACATTTCCCCTTTCAATGTATCTTTTTAATCTCACAAGGCCTTCTTCAAGTAATATTTCTTTTTTAAAATTTAAAAAGACTCTGCTGAATACTATTTGCAGGAAGATAAACTATGCCACTGAATTAGTGATTTCTAAGATATGCTAATTCTTGCCTACATTAAGAAAAAAGAAGTCCTTCCCTTAGTCACTTGTAATTAAGCTCAAGTGCAGTCACTTAGAATACATTTTTTAATTGTTAAATTTATTGGGGTAACATTGATTAATAAAAATTAAGTAGGTTCCAGGTGTACAGTTCTATATAATACATCGTCTGTGTGTTACATGTTCACTCAGAGTCAGTTCTTTTTCTATCACCATATATTTGTTTCCCTGTCCCTTCTCCTCCCCCGCCCTCCCCCCTCTTGCCCTCAGGTAACTACTAAACTAGTGACTGTGTCCATGAGTTTTGTTTCTTTGTTGCTTTCAATTTTATGTTCCACATATGAGTGGAATCATGTAGTTCTTGATTTTTTCTGCTTGGCTTATTTCACTTAGCGTGGTGATCTAAAGATCCACGCATGTTGTCATAAATGGCCCTATTTCATCTTTTCCTATAGCTGAGTAGTTAGAAAACATTTTATCTGAAATTATGTTTTGCTATGGTCCTGATACTACTTTATTGTTAAAACTACACCTTTCAGTTTATCTCCACATCCTCCTGGTCAGGTATCTGGGTATTGTACATATTCTGTCCAATTTGTTTGCTAATAGACAAATAGAAAAGAGCCACCCCCTGACATATTTCACTCAGAGCCAGAATTTTAAGTGTTGGAGGAGATCTATCAGTATGGAATCCATTTCGTTTAACATTTCTAGATAAATAGACTGAAGCCAGGTGTGATGAAAGAGCTGTGCTTGTCACACATTTAACGGTGATGGAGCTGTAACTTGCAAATGTGATCTCATCCTTAAACTCTGTCTGGAATCAGTTGGACTCCATCTATTGAGACTCTGAAGAAAATTTCAAGGAGCATCTCATATGTGCTTGGAATTTAGCACTCCTAACCTCCAGACAGCACTGAGAGTCAAGTTCTGCTGAAAGGCCCAAGAATGGGAGTCCAATATTCATAGACTCAGGGAGAAGCAGAGATTGATTTTTGCCTTTTTATTTGGAAATGGGGTATTTTACAAGACTAAGTATATTTCATGAATGGTGTGTGTGATCTCTATACTGGTACTTTTAAAAAATAAAATAGGCAAGCAAATAGAGTAAAAGAAAGGTAAAAACTAGACCTATGATAATGGAGGATGTCCAATTTTCGTGTCATTTTTAAAAACCCCATTAAAAGATGATTAACTCTGCTTAATAGTAATATCTGTTGTTGCTAATTTTGAGTACTTTAATGATACTTTTTCATTTTTAAATGTCAGTGTGAGAAGAGTTTAGTCTTGTACCTAATAACCCATATTGGAGGATAAAAATAAAAGTGCTTTAACCAGGGCACCCTGCAAGGCAACATTTTGAAGTGAAATCTTTGTCCTGAGAAAGCAATTTTGTTTCCTAATTTTCCATTTATTTTAATGGTCCATTTTGTTTATCTTTTCCTCTTGTCAAAAAGCTTGTTCCCTGAGTTGGAGAAAATTGGTTGCAATGCCTAGATTTTTATGCCTCTACTTACTGGGAAAAAGGAATTATCAATTGAGTTTGATGAGACTGGGCAAGAGAAGAAAATGCTAACTATAGCTATTTATTCTCCTGTAAATTATTATTTTCTTACTTTGAAAAAGTTTTAACTATTTTAAAAGAAATAGGTGCACATAATAGAAAAGTCAAATACATAAAAATATATAAAATTGATCACCAGTGCAACTCGCCAGAGGCAACCACTTTTATCAGGTTTTGTGTCTATTTCAATTTAAAACACACACACACACCAGAAATAGAATTATGCTCTATTTATTATGCAAAGCCTTGATTTTTTTTCTAAAATATTTTTAAAGTGCATACTTTAAAATGATGAACAAAACTGCTATAATAAAGAGGAAAAATAATTAAAGGTAGTTTATCAACTATATATGTATATATGTATGTATGTATGTATGTGTGTATGTATGTATGTATGTATGTATGTGTGTATTTAACCTGAAACAGACTAATAGTGCTCTATCCACTGGGAGAAAAGGAAAGAAGCTTCTCTTCATATTTTAAAATGTTGATTTAGGAAGCTGATATTCATTTACTCAAAGATGGTTGCTGCTATTCATTGCTTTTTCATATTCTGTAAATGCTGTTAATTAGCCAGGGAGATAATGATCCCAGAAATATTGCATCAGACATTTTAGATGGTATTTGTTGTTATGATTTTATTGTGCATCTCTAGTTTTGCTTCATAATGAACTATAAAAATTAACTTTTAGATCGTTTGCCAAACTAGATCTTATGAGTTCACAGTCCCATAATAAAATGTGTGAATGGACTTTTTTAGAACTTGATAGAGACATTATTTTATATTACAATGTTATTTTAAATATACTGTCCTATGTGAATTAGGTAGAAATACAGCCAGTATTTGACTGGTTGCAGAAGACTCACTCTTCAATTAATCATGTGGCAGGTGCCTCCAGTAATGATCTGCACATGGAAAAAATAGTCAATTTTGAGTTTTTATAGAAGTGAAGCTTGAATATCTGATTCACTGGTGGATAAATTAGTAATGATGGTAATTATGCTTTTCTTCCTCATAGAGGTTGTTATATGAAGGCAAATGGTGTGGTCTCCAAGGTAGGGAACTTTCAATTTGCCCTTGCTCTTTATAGTCTCTTGTATTCTGAATTAATGTTTTCTTACCCACCCTGGAGTTGGGAGGCAGCAGGAAAGACTGGGTGTCCCCTTGGGGGCATAAGTGTTGCTTTCCCTGTAACTCGGTTTAGTGAGAGCATGGTTTATCTAAAGCTATCACTACTTCTTATGGAGTGAAAAGCCATCCCAACAGATTTTAGAATGAGGAGATCTATTTCTTTAATGCTGCTTTCTTATTTTATAGAATTCCAGTTTTCCAGACATATTTTTGATGACCTATCTTCTTTCTTCTCGTTTTTCAAATGCCAGCCCCTGCTATTAGGAAGGCATCTCCTTTAGTGGCAATGCCCAAGCTTTCATTGACCTCATTTTGCATTGACCTCATCTTGCCTTGCAAACAGAATAAACTAGATTTTATTTATTGGTCTGTTGGCTAGTAATTTACATACTTTGCTTAGAATAGAATTCTCAGTAGTGCAATGAGTGGATTTTATACACATATGAGTACTGCACTACTTTTAATTTGTTCTTTGTTTAAAGAAGAATCCAACAACTTTCATTTCCCTGTACCAATGTTTTTGGTGTGGAGGAAGCTCATTATAGTGCTGCATAGTCTGGGCGCGTTGGGGAGAGAGGTCCAGAAAATGAAGTGAGCAGCCTTTAGCCTCTGGGAGGGATAAATGGCCTTTTTACATGAAAATTGTGCTGCAGGTATTCTCTGTTCTTGAAATGTGCCATCTCATGTCCCATGACTCTCTTTTGCTATTGTATGCTGTACCCTTTACAGAGATTAGTGGAGTGAAGTTCTTGGTATTCCAAGGCAGCCAGTACTCTTCCAGCACTTGTTTGTGCCTGTGTCTTAGAAAAGGGCATTGTTCTCAGTATTTGTGGGTGAGGCTGGAAGGGTAGTATGTGGAGAATAAATGGTCTTTTAGAAACCCACACACTCTGTCATTTGTTTTTATGTTTCATATTGCAGGTTCCTGCAGTTTTTTACCTCTCTGTGGAGCTTTCTTTTTGTCTATTAGAAACTTCAGGGTTTTTGTCCAAAGAAACCATTTCTTTAACTACAAACCAAGTTGTGCTGACAATTACTTGTTGATTTGATACATGTTAAGATGAACCGGGGGCCTGGTTTTTCCTTCTGTCTGCTAGGCTTCCTCTGTATTACATTAAGTGTGTAATCATATAAAGTGGGAGCATTAACTGTGGGCCAGGCACGTATAGGTCTGGGCTTTGGTACTTTATTGAGCCTGTGACATCAGGAAAATCACTTTGCCTGTCTAAGACTCAGTTCCCTCTTGGGTGAAACTTCATGGGGCATGTGATGTTTCTAGATTCCTAGCCCATGGCCTGAACCAAGTAGATGTATTCAGTTAATAACTCTTTTCCCCACCACTCTTTGCGTTTGATGTACTAGTGTTTTCTGAGATCAGCATTCATCTTTCTAGAAGTCATCATTTTTTTAAAGCATTGGTATATCTCTTTTGACCTTTGAAACGATGTTTTTCTTTTACTGATACTTAGAATTTAAAACATATGGAGTTAGGAGGTTAGTGGAGATTCCCTAAATAGTAATAAATATATTTTTATTTATTAAATAAAATAATTAAAAGCAGTGTTATTCAACCTTTTAGCTTTCCTGGTCCACATTGGAAGAAGAATTATCTTCAGCCACACATCAAATACACTAACACTAATGATAGCTGATGAGCTAAAAAAAAAAAAAAAGGTCACAAAAAGAAATCTCATAATGTTTTAAAAATTTGTGCTGAGCCACATTCAAAGCTGTTCTGGGCCACAGGTTGAACGTGCCTGTATTAAAGTGTAGGAGGAAATATATATTCAAAACTAGGTTGGTCTGTACCACTACTGACATTTTAGTTGGGACTATTCTTTGTTGTGAATGGCTTTTCACAACACTGGAATGCTTAACAATATTCTGGCTTCTATCCACCAGATGTCAGTAGCACCACCTTCCCTGTTATAACAGCCCAAAATGTCTCCAGCCATTACCCAATGTCCCGTCTGGGGCAAAATCACCCCTGGTTGAGAATCACCAGTCTATTGGGAAAGGAAGACTAGACATAGATATTCTTAAACACACAGCCTTTCATAGTACAGTTGTCATTCTTTATTGGGACATTAGGAACCCTATATCTTCTAGAAACCTGTTTTCCTCAGTCTGATTATATGAGTGGGTGGAAACTTTTTATTAATATTTAAAATATTTATCACTATAGTGTATTTTAAATAATTTATTTTTTGAAAAAATGGAGTTGAGCACGTATGTGTACCAGATGCTGCCCTATGTAATGAGTATTTACAAATAAATAAGGCAGTATTCACCTAGAAGTTAAGACCATCAAGTCAGACTGCCTGTGTTCAAAGACTAGTTCTAGCATTGCTGATTATGTGACTTAAACAATGAATATCTTTATTTAATCATACATAAAATAATAGTCCTACCTACTTTTACACATTCATTGACAAGATTAAACAAAATCATAGATATAAAGCACTTTACACTGTGCTTGATATATAGTAAATTCTTAAAGAATATTAGTTGTGGCATATGTTCTCATTCTCTACATCAATAGCGTTACCATCGAGGGTGCTGTGCTCATTCAAGAGAGCAGCTCCTAATTCTGAGTGGAAGAGTAGTAGTGAGAAAAGACATTCTGGACAAGATGAGCCCTGAGCCAAGCTTTGTAGGACTGGATCAGCTGAAAGATAGTAATGTGAAGAAGCAACAGGAAGGCACTCCAACAGAAATATTACCTTTTTTCATGTATAATCTGTGATACAGAAATTGATAACTATTATTTGTTTTTTTTGAAATATTTAAAAATGCTATCATTTTTCAACCTGTATTTCTCAGGTCACAACTCTTTATACTTTCTATGAGTTTATTTTGCTCTTAGAAAAGTATCATAAAGTATTCTTTATACCATTTAATGAAGTATTGATTTTAAAATGAACCCTTTATTTTTCCTTGAAAACTACAAGATAATCTTGTCTAATCTTAGAATTTCTTCTGATTACAGACCAAGAAAACCTGACTATTTCCTATTTCCTTTTTCCCTTTGCCTCTTTACAAATAATACTAAAGCAAAAGTTTTATCTAATGGAGGTTTTCTGTCTTTCATTTCCATGTTAGCTACCTTATTTTTACGAGAGTAGGGATCTAATTGTCCTTGGGCAGTTCCTAATGAATGCTTAGCTTCTCTGGTGATTCAAGTATAATATTAAAAAATAAGCCATACCCCCTTCTAATATATATGATGTGGTGCTACCTCCAACATATAGGTAGGCTTCTGTGAGCCATAGAATAACCAATGGGGTCAGTAGGACAGTTTACAGGTGAGAAAACTGGGCTCAGAAATATAGTTACCTGGCTAAATTGACTCAGTGAATATCAGAACTGAGCAGAGAAACCAGGTCTTCCTGACTCCAGAGCCTTGTATTTCTACTACGTACATAATTGTGTATTAAAATGTACCCCGTGAGGTTATACACCTCTTTTCCAAAGGCCTCTCCTTAGCTGTGCAAGTGGAGTGATGTTCTCCAGAAAAGCTCAATGTCTTTTTCATTTATTTTATATTTTATGATCTGAAGCTACTGCTAATAGACTAGTAATTATTTTAACTTGTAACTGGTTTCATAATTTTTCTTATAATTCAAGAACAAATTAGAATTTAATATAGCATCTACATGACTCTAGTCACATCTTATTCATTCTTATGAGCTTCTTGAGGACACCTTCTGTGACTTTACCTTTGACGCATTGCACAGTTTCTGTCACTGATTTCCACACCTATTGGAAGCTCTTTAGACAACTGAGTACTGAATTTGCTAGGCTTGATCAGAAAATTCTTTAATTTTGACCACCTTATAAGATAGGAGACTGTAGTGGCCGGCCTCCAGATGTTCCCCAGTGATCCCTCCTCCCTGGTATTCATGTCCTTGAGTAATGTCCACCCCCATGGAATGGAGATGACTTATATAACCACTGGGATGTTACTGGAAAGGTAGAAGATGACTTCCAAGGCTAGGTCATAAAATCCATTGCAGCTCTGCCTTGTTCTTTTGGATCACTTTTTCTGGAGGGAAGCCAGGTACCATCTTAGGAGAACACAGCCCTTTTATAAGGCAGCTCTGTGGACAGAGCACACGGTAAGGAACCAAGACCTCCTGTCTAGATCACAGGTGTGAGCCATCCAGGAAGTGAATCCTCTGGCCTTTAGATGACAGCAAACCCTGGTCAGCATTTTGACTGCAGCACCATGAGAGATGCCAGGCTAGAATCACCCATCTAAACTGCTACCCAATTCACGACTCACAGAAAATACAAAATAGTAAGTGTTTATTGTTTTAAGCCACTAGGTTTTTGAGTAGTTTGTTGCTTTGAGCAATAGTTAGGAAATGTAGTACTTATTTGGAATTATTTTAAATGATTTATTAGGTGCTATTAAAACACATGTGAAATATTCAGTGCTCTGCATGTTGTTTTGTCTATTTGAAATAGAATTTATGTTGTTCTGTATGCAATATAATGAAACAATGATCCTATTAATTGATTTTATTCTTATTTAAAATAAATGAGATAAATGCAAAGCATTTATAAAATAGAAGTGTTATGCAATTGTAAACTATTGAATTAAATTAATTTCTAAATTCTTACAGTATGTTTTTAACATATATAAGGTATCTCATAATATCAACAAAATAGATTGAAGAGATTCCCTCTTAATAAAAAATGGTTGTAATGAATGTGACCTTATATTAGTATTTTGTAAAATTTATTCACTGGTTTTGTAATGCCTCCAAGAAATAGAGACAGAAGGAAGAAGAAAGGAAGATAGAGAAATATTACTAGCCCTTATCTATAAATCAAGAACTGAAAGCACATAAAGTCTAAATAAACTGTCAGTAGCCTAGTAGAGGTTCCATGTTGTGTTGAAAGGGTTTGTCTTTTTCACTTGTATTGTCAGGATAAGCCTTGCGTTCTGTAACTAAGAACTGAAGCTTTGAAATCTAAGGGACCTAACGATTGGCTCAGAAGATTTGCTCACCAATTATGATACTTGTCATAATCATTGAAAATATGTTTTTATAAACCAGCTTAGTAATATATTGAATATTTTAGTATAATATACTTCCTTTATAAAAGAATTTTATTGTACTTGGCCATCTTTTGAAGATGTGGTTTATCACACTGGTGTAACATAACGATCTCTGCCAACCATGATTCTTCATGTTTCCTCAGAAAATAAAACTGTCTCCATATCCCCCCTTCAGCTTATGAATGCTGTCAAAAGCCACAAGGCTTCCTGAAATATTTAAGAAGAATGTATATCCATCAGTAATATTTTGAGATTCCATAAGCTTCTGCTGATTAAGGTCATAAAGCATGTCAGACAAACCCAGAAATCAGACCCAAAGTCTTTTCTGCTGGCCCTTTGTTCTGACCAGAGCAATTGCATTTCATTATTTCCTCTTACTTTGACAATTTACTCTGTTGGTAAAGTAAATAAAACATATGTATTAAAAATATAGCTATGAATCTTAGCATACTTTCTTGTCCTAGGCTTTTATTGCAGAGGGGCTTGGCCTACTAAATAGGCATTCCGCAGAACTGCAGGTCGTGTTTGCTGCCAGTCGGTTTACACATGCCGTGTGGCCTTCTCTGGTTTTGTACTGTTGAAGGAATACATGGTCTGGCTACCACAGGGAACACCTGGGCAAGGAGAATGAATAGGTAGAGTTGTTAGGATGTGACTTAATTACTGTTAAATCACCAATTTTCTTCATGAATCTCTCTCTTTTTTAGGGAATGTGAGGACATGAGGAAGCATTTATTCTCAAAATGACGTAGTAGTAAAAGAGTGTTTTAAGGAAGGAGAAAGGGATTGAATGTTTAGATAACAAATTTCTAATGTCTTGTCTCTCTCTTTCACCCCGGTTTAAAATTTTTCAAATGTTTAAATATCTTATTTGGGTAAAAGGCTTAATAAAAGGATGTTAAAGATAGAGATTTCTGAATTTATTTGTATTGCTACAGTCACACATCTAATTAAAAAAATAGTCATGAGTTTTTAAAGTACAGCATAGGGAATATAGTCAGTAATGTTGTAATAACTGTGCAGTGCCAGATGGGTAATAGACTTATTGGGGTCATCACTTTATGAGGTATATAAATGTCTAATCACTATGTTGTTTTATACACCTGATACTAATAGAAAAAGAAAAGAATTAAAAAATACATTTGAGCCACTCGTCATGCTCTTCATTTTTCTCTAAGTTCCAGACCACTCGTGCTGCCTCCTCTACAGCAATTTCAAACTTTTACTATGATCTCATGTGTGTTTCTCAACTCTTTTAATTTATTCTGAGTTTTATGACTTTTGGTTTTCATGATTTGCTAAATTTTCACTTGTTTATCCAATGATTTTATTCAGATGCCAGAATACTTTCTTTTTGTACTCTTTCAGCAACCAGCTGTCTCCTTTTCACAAAATGGATGTTCAGTATTCAATTTTGAAGACTGGGCATGTGCGCAAGTCCATCTTCATGTGAATAGAGTCCATGGGGTACCAGCATTTTTGACTCAGCAACATCTGCCCAACATTATCATGAATAACAAAAATGACTCATTTATTGAACAACAGAAGTAGCATAAGACAAGCAATGTTCATCATCTATAATTTTCACAAACTCCATTATAAAGGAGAGGAAGGTGAGACTTGGAAAGATAAGTTGCCCAAGACTTCCTAGCTAGTGAATGGAACAGTTGGGGACGGGAGAGGAAGGCTGAATCTTTGATGTGTGACTGTAAAATCTGTAGTCTTTCCAAAAACCACATATTTTTATGATTTGGTCTAAAAATTATAACAAATGAAAAGTCCCCTTAGTTTTACAATGAAGAAAATGTGTTTGTATTTTGGCAATAGATTTTGAACATTCACTTTATAAAAGAGAGACCAGGACAGCTGGTTGCTGAAAGAGTACAGAAAGAAAATATTTTGGCATCTGAATGAAATAATTGGATAAGCAACTGAAAATTTAGCAAATCATGAATACCAAGAGTAAAACAATCTCAGAATCAATTAAAAGAGTTGAGAAACATAGGTGACATCACGGTTAAAGTTTGACATAGGTGTAAATGTGGCAGCATGAGTGGTAGAGAAGTTGGAGAAAATAAGGAGGAATAAAACAAGTGGTTCAAATTTTAAAAAAATTTTTAGTTTCAGATGTGCAAAACAACATAGTGATTCTGATGTTTTATGTACCTCATAAAGTGATGGCCCCAATAAGTCTATTGCCCATCTGACACTGAACATAGTTATTACAGTATTATTGACTATATTCCCTATGCTGTACTATATATCCTCATGATTTTTTATTAATAATTATACTTCATATTTAATATTATTTCATATTAGTTTCAGTTATACAGCATATTACTGATTAGACAGTTACATAATTTATGAGGTGATCCTTTCATAAGTTTATTACCCATCTGACAAAATATACTCATATAGTCAAATTTTTAATACTTTAGATAAGCTATTCTTTAAGAAGGACTGGATTTTTTATGTGTTTGACTTTGTTGGAAACTCAGTCTTTCTTTGAGATATATTAGTAGTAATAAGCAACAATTGTGTTTATCATTTACAAATTTATCATTAATAAAATTATTTTCTCTATATTTTCTGTATCAAACATTATAAACTCTCAGCAAATAGTTAAGAAAACTTCCTACAACCGTTGGACCTTATTTTGTTGCTGTGATTATAGACACTGACATACATAGAAACAAATCACTCAACAACCCATCATTTCTGAGAAATGAACCACTGTAGCCTATGGATAAACTCATCACCCATTTAAGCCCTTAGGAAGAAGCCAGAAGCCAATACAACTGCCATTGAAGTCCACTCAACCACAAAGCTCCCTCACATACCAGCTTTGAGTTGAAGAAATCTCATGAAAAAATGATGACCCCCTCGAATGATAGTCACATAATCCACTTTTCACTATCCATCCTATTATTTTATATCTTAGAACCAGAGAAATATGTAAAGTTTGGGTGAATACATTATATCAGCTTCTGTGATGGTGGTGAAGGATGGTAGACACATTCAAGTATAAGATTCATGTTTTCTGACAAGAATGCTTTGGCTCCCTTACCTTTCATACTTTCCCCAGTCATTATTATTTTATTATATCAGTTAAGAAATTGAGTAGAGGAGGCAGAAACTCACAGAGGCTGATTCTAAGCCTTCAGTGTTTTCCCACCACACCACGTTCATCAAGGTCCGTGCTCTGCATGGTGCTCATTCATGTGCAGTTTTCGCTAGGAGTTGGAGGAGAAATGATTATGGAGATATCAATAAAACATGATATATAACTTGGTTTTGCTTGTTTCAAAATATTTAGAAAAGCAGTATTTTAGTTCTTGGCTTTGATGCATTGTGTTCTATTAATCACATTAATTTTGATGTGGAGAATTTATGGAACATAAAGTTAGAGATATGTATGTGCATATATATATATATACACACACATTAATTTGTATATATATAATTTATGTACAAGGTCAGCTAATTAATTTTGTGAACTCATCCTAGAAAAAGTGCTACATACCTCATTGCTCAATATCACTACCGTCACCTTTGAAGTACTCCCCTTGGGAAGCTGTGAACCGATGCCAGCGACTAGCCCACCCTTCAAAGCAGTTTTGAAACTCTTTTTTCTGGAATGGCCATCAGAGATGTTGTCATACCCAAAATCTGACAATTAAGTGCACTTATGTCGGCAGCAGTGTACAAACAACTCATTAAGGTGTCAGATTGGGAGGTGATGACAACCCTGATGGCCATTCCAGAGAAAGAGTTCCAAAATTGCTTTGAAGGGTAGACTAGGTGCTGGTGTCAGTGTATAGCTTCCCAAGGAGAGTACTTCGAAGGTGACCGTAGTGACAATCAGCAATGAGGTATGTAGCACTTTTTCTAGGATGAGTTCGCAAAATTAATTGTCCAACTTCATAGTTTAAATCTTTATTTTTCACTACATTATCTGGTTTTATTAACACTACTCCAGATTTGTTGATAGATACAGACATAGCAATTTTGTTATTATCTAGATAGGTTTAAAAAGTGTATATTTGTATGTGCTTAGAACATGTGCTATATCCAGTAATTTTCCATTGATAATAAATGTAATGGGGCTATATGTTAGATATGTCATAATAGAAAGTGATGGTATCAAACCATATTGACAGAAGTGCGACTTGAAAAACATCGGAGTAGGGAGAGGAATGGTCTATCAATGTGTTTGCTTTAGATATCTTGGTACAGAATGGGCTTTGAGGCCAGAGCACATTCTTATTCACATAGATATGTTTCTTTCAAATTAAAATATGCTATTATTCTGTTACTAGAAAACAGATTGATTCTTTTATTGTAATTCTGTAAGACCAAAAAGAAAATAATAAATTAAATTTAAAGATAATAAAGGCCTGTTAGACACCGGAGAGCTATGCGGGCATCTTGAGTAAAGGTGCTTCATGGGGTTGAAATGACAATGTATTCCGTGAATTATAAGCAGAGAATTCAGTCAAGTCGGCAGGAGAATATCACAGAAGAACAAGAGTGAACTTCAGGGGCTTATAGTCTATAACAGGTTCTTGACTGCAGGTGAAGAAATGTTTGGAGACCATATTAGTTGTTGCAGTGTCTTTGGTGCTGAGCCAGTGAGAGTCTGGAAGGTGAATCATTACATGTCATGGGTCTCCTGCACCACAGTTTCCCATCCCAAGTGTAGGCACAGTCCTTCTGGGAGTGGTGTGGTGGAGTCCATGGGAGTTGGGAGGGGTGGTAGTTAAGAGGCAGCATAAGCAGGGGTAAGAAACTTCAGGGGAGTCTGTTTTACCTCTGCACACCACTATTAAGGTCTAGCATGTTTCCTAACATAAATGTCTCTTCATACTTGAAAGAATACTCAAATGCCAGGAATTTCCTTGAGTTTTCTGTTGAAAGACAACCAGGAAAATAATTATTATCAGTAACACAAAGATAAACATTTAAATCTTTAAATTATTGACAGTATTTTCTAGGGGAGAATTATAGATTAAAACATCTGTAAAAAACTCAGGGCATGAGTTTAAGAATCAATCTAAAAAAATAAGATAACAAAGAACTAGAGTCATTCTCTACTGCATTCATAAACTGATCATGAGAAGAAATTTTGTATCTAAATTTATCCATTGTTTTTACAGGTGTTTTGTCAGCATCCATTGTGTTTCAAGGCCTTGCTCCAGGAATTAAGCATACAGAAATTTCTTAAGGAAATTTACATAATATTAGGGCAGACAGGAAATAAATAATGTCAGGGTGTGTGGTAAGCACCAAGAGAGCGGGGTAAATGGATGAAGAACGGCAGTGTGTTATTTTAAATGGGCTGACCAAGAAAACACTGTTTGAAAATATGATATTTTGAGTAGACACTAAATAAAGGGCAGGTATCAGCATGTGACTATGTAGATGAGAACATTTCCTCAGAGATTAGTAAAAGCCCTGAGCATAATTGGTCATGGTGGGGACCAATAGGAGACCAGAAAACAAGGGAGACGTTGTAGAAATAAAGGTGGAGAGGCAATCAAGTTCCAAACATGTGGGAACTCCAATGTAGCCCATCTGTAGAACAGGCTGTTATTCAGAACCACCTTAAAAGACACTGGCGGATCCTGAGTATAAAAGAGATACCATGCCATCGACCACCATGCCCGAAAACAGGGCTTAGTTAGAGTGGCAGAGCCCAGCAATTGCATAAAACTTAAGCTTTTACCATCAGAGGTTTAACTCCTCTCTCTAACACTATGTATATAATTAATCTACTGATAGTAACTGTCCCAGTCCTGCTCGCCGTAGCATTCCTTACCTGATTTCCAAAGAATCACTCCCCACTCTAAGTGGAAAAGCCCAGCCAGAGTGGAAGCAAAGGCTACGACACTGCAGACTAGGAATGATGAAGGCAGACTTGGCCCGGGTATAAATGCAGACTCTGAGAAGAGACTGTTAAAGGTAGGGGTTACAGGATATACTGGTGGTTGAAATGTGGGCTGGGTGAGAAGGAGAAGAATCAAGGATGACTTGAAGGTTTTTGAATTACTCTCAATTTATGGGATGTTCATTTGAGAAACTAACATTTTATTGCAAAATTAAAATCGACATTATCTAACTATCAGTTATAGCCTCACTAGCCCTTTCAAATATTGCAGTGTCATTCAAGACAGTCAAGGATGCTTTAGTGGCTTGTTCTAGATGGTAGATTTTTCTCATCTTTGCCTTGGGTTTTTCGTAGTGTTGAAGAAAAATAGTTGATACATAGGATGATTAAAAATGCATATACAATACTATGTAGAGTAATGGACCATAAACAATAGTAAAATTATTAAGAGTGTGAATTTTAGAAGCAGACTGTTTAGGTTTAATGCTGATTATCACCATTAATGAGCTTTGCAACTTTAAGAAAATCAGTTGTCTTCTTTTTCCTCTTTTGTAAATTAGAAATAATAATGTTGCTTACTTTAGAGGGTCATTGTGAAAATTTAATGGATTTTTATAAAAGACTCTGAGCAATGCTTGGAACATAGTAAATTCTTGGTAACAATTAATGATTTTTAGTATCTATTAATACTGTTGCTAATAAAAACAGATACATAGAGATTTGAATTTTTAATAGGCAGTTTCTGAAACAAAAGGCCTGAATAATCCAGAAAATAAACAAACCAAAAGGAATAATTGAAAAGGGGCTCTCTATAAGATTAATGAAAAAAACAAAATAGATACATCCATATGTAAAGAGTTTAAAATTACATCAATTATTATTTGTATCATTAAACTATTATTATATTATACCTCAGCTATTTCTTTTTTCCTGTTTGCAAATCACAGTTCAGGAATCTGAAATTTAAGTGTGTCTTCTGCATCTTCCAGAATTTTAAATTTCTTAACAGCCTTCTCAAATACATTGAAGTAACTAAGAGCAATGTACATAGACTTAATTGCACATATATTTGAAAATTATTTTCTCATTTTGAAAGAGTTCTTAAGATGACCTGAAACTGTTTTAAAGATATTGATTCATATCTATAATACATAATAACAATTTTATCCTGGAAATAATAGTTAGGAAAGATGAGGGCCGACTCATTTTCAAGCCCATAAATACAATCTTTCTTTAGAGACTAGTATGACAGGATCCCAACAAAATGGATGGATCTGGAGATCATCATGCTTAGTGGATCAACCTTTATAGAAAACCCTGAAGTTGTCTGGTCAGCTTCAAAATGTCAAACTAAAGGCCACTTACCACAAGCTTGGACATAGATACTCAATTAATATTTTCAGCTTGAGTAATGTGTAATTTATAAGTTTCATGTGCTAAATAAAGTGAAATAGAACATCTGAGAATGTTGTTTGAACTAAACAGAGCAGAAATTAAGGTGGCTTTTAATATACTTGTGGAATATTACTCAGCTATAAGAAAAGATGAAATATTGCCATTTGCAACAAAATGGATGGACCTGGAGATCATCATGCTTAGTGAAATAAGCCAAGACAGAAAAAACAAAGAACTGTATGACTTCACTCATATGTGGAATATAAAACTGAAAGCAAAGAAAAAAGAAATGAACAAACAAATAACCCATGGACACAATCAATAGTTTAATGTTATTTGGGGATGAGTGGGATAGGGAGGGGAGAGGGGAGGGGTGGGAGAGGAGGAGGGGAAGCTAGATATAGGGTGATAGAGAAGTCACATTAGGTGGTGAACTTATTATACAACAAGTTGACAACACACTGTGGAATTGTATGCCTGAAACCTATGTAAATCTTGCTAACAGATGTCACCCCAAAAAGTCTATCAATAAAAATGAATTAAAAAAAGGTTGATCCAGTACCCATTATTTAATGTGCATTGTGATTGGAGCTTGAGAATTTCAATTGCAAAGTGAGGGGTAAGTATGGTTATGTTCTGGGTCCTTCAGCTCTTGCTTGGACTATTACAATTAGACCTTTCACTCTAATTTTTCTCTAAGTTCCAAAACATTAAATGTTCTCTGCAATGTGGTACCAACCTACCTTCCCAAGAATAATGTTATTTATGTAGTAATATCCTATATTACCGTCATGATTTACTGTATTTCTTAAATAAATGTCATATTAACTTTTGTATGTTAATTAAAAACTCACCCCTCTGCTTAAAACCACATTCGACTTGTGACTCTGCCTTTTGGGTATGCTGAAGGTTCCCATCATGTTGAAAATAGGAAGAAAGCAGGCTTAGAAGACAGGAGGAACTAACCTGTATAAAGGATAAGTCCTTGACAGGTTGCTACAAACAACATTACTACGGAGTTTCACCGTCAGTTGAATGGTTTCCTTCAGTCTCCTGGGCTAGATGTAATCTACTTATGTTCTGAGTTCCCAGTGGCACTGCTTTCCTTGTCTCTTTAATGGAACCTACTAGAGTTGGCTTTGTAACAAAAATAAAATCGCGTACCTTCAGATGAGGCCTCCACACCTCCATGGTTCCTGGACCATAGTAAGCATTCAGTACATGCTTTTTGAGTGTGTGAAATATTTTAATGAACTGAAGGAATACCCAGATTTTATTTTCATGGAAGCGTTTTTCAGTTGGTTTACCTGCACATATTTAAGATCTTAGGCTCCCACAAGCCTCCCATTCTTGTGAAGATATATGGGAGAATGATGAGTCTTTTAGTGCTTTCTTTCAGGAAAATTCACAGATTCGCACCTGAGGATTTAATCATCTATTTTTAGGCCTCGTTCATCCCCCTCTGCACACTGGCTGAACAACTTGCTGCTCATTAAACAGATTGTACATTAAAAACTATAGAGTACAAAAGCAGAAATATCATACATTTGGTGATAATTAGCGTTCATTTCCTCACTAAGTACTAAGGCATACCACACGGTTTCCATAGCAACGTCTATTCTGTTCAATTAACTGCCTAGTGAATATATGATAAGTTTCTGTGTTTAAGAAAAAAGCACCAAACAATGGGGTGATTTAAGAGTTTATAGTAATAGATGTAAACGTGTTGGTTTTACCTTATTTTCTGCTTTAATTTTGGAAGCACATTTTTGATGTTAGCAGGTTCTGGTCATAAGCAGCAAGAGCATAAAGAGTGAATACGTTTTAATGAATTTCTAAATGGCCTACTGAACCAGATTCTCCCAGTCCCCAGCTACTCCCTGG
This sequence comes from Lyroderma lyra, assembly GCA_004026885.1. Lineage (NCBI taxonomy): Eukaryota > Metazoa > Chordata > Mammalia > Chiroptera > Megadermatidae > Lyroderma > Lyroderma lyra. Next base: position 38,946 of record PVJL010005823.1, read on the forward strand.
TTGTAAATTATGCAAATGTACAAGCTGCCTTAACTCTTTCAGGACACTAGGGTACCATTTGGCAAGTCGTTACTCCAGGGAACTAATCTATCATGAAGAAAAAAAAGAAACAAAGAAATGAAGTCCATTTCATAGCAATTAAATCAGTGTTGCTTCAATTTATAAAATGTCCCTGGAAAGCCAAATTGGCATTATGTTAATTTTTCTAAAGAGAAAAACAGATATTTTCAGAACAGTCTCAGACACTGTGGCCAACTGTGTACTATAGAAGAGATTGCAGTGTCTGACGAGTCAGGGATCCAAGTTTGAATTCTGAGGCTCCAAATACAATGGCTAAGACTGGAAACACCAGCTTCTCCCATTGTGTGGATGATAATAATATTGACACTGAGTAGGTTTGTACTCTGTACCACCACCTTACATGATTATGTCAAAGCACAAAAATTATAAGAGTGAGGTATTTCCCTCTTTTATGTACTGGAACCTTATTAAATTGTTAGCACTAACCATTCTTGACCTTTTATAGTTCAGCTTACTATGTGGGAGAGAGATGCTAAGGCACGAAGAGGTGTACAATGTCACTTGACTAGTGATGGTATACCAGATGCTAATCCAGTCTCTTAAATCACTAGAATGTGCTGTCTGGCTAAACAACCAGTGTAGCCTGCCACATTGCAGACACCCAGAAATCATCAGTACCTTCTCTTTTTCTAATCATTGGCTAGGTAATGGGTGGAATGTTGAGGTAAACGGAGTTGTGATCTGCCTGGTCTTGTTTCCATGATTTGAAGCTATGGAAGGATTGAGGTTGATGGGGAACCAAGAAAATCTGTGTATATTCTACTCATTGTACTAAGAGACACACCTCTATTTACCTAAATTAATAAGTTTATGTAATTCATACATTTATATAAATGCATACATATGTATATCAATCACTGTCATATGATAGTGTTTATTCTTATCTGTTTTCTTTACTGGCTACTTCAAAGGGAAAACAAATCTAAAGTCCATTCCTTATATAACAAGTAATGAAGAACCTTTTGAAAGATTCTATCAGATTTTTTTATTCTATAAAGATGCACACATAGATATTGAAAAAGGTATATATAAATGCTTTTGGATAATTATATACTGAATGTATTTTAGGAAATCCACACATACATACCCCATAATTTTAAAACTTTATAAATGTTTAGCTTTGTGCCCAGTAAGCATTCAGAAATAATAATTGTCATTGCAGCCAGTCTTATCTTTTATATGATGACACCAATTTATACAAAATTATTTTTCTAGATATTTTTCTAAATACTTCCCATTTTGACTTAGAGCTTATATTCAGAGAGAAGTGAAAAATGTTTTTATTAGAATATACTCAATTGTTAGGTAAATTTTACTGAGTTCTTATAATATGCTAGGCAGCACATTAAATGCTTTGCATGCATTATCTCATCGTCTCCATATGAGTTGTGTTCCACTATTATTTCCATATAGTATCTTAGGTTTATATCACAGTTGTAATACTGTTAAAAATATGAAACTGTTCTGCTATATTGGTTTATTTAAGTAGACTAATGGGGTCTAAAAATTAGTCACAATTACAGTTACAAAACTCATAAACTTTTTAAATTTGTATTGTTAAAGTCAATATATACCTAATACAAAATAACATATCTTTTCCTAAAACTAATCTACATTTGTTGCATATACGTGTTGTTCTCAATGAGGAAATTAAATGGTAATGAAAATTGTCATTGTTTTCTTTAAACATTGACAATTTTAATGATGTTTATAAAGATGTCCATCAAAGAAAACGATAGATTGTTCTTGACACCATGCTGGAAATAAAATCTAAGGTATCCAAAGCACTTTCCATATATTAAATAACTTAAAAATTTTAAAGGAGAAACTAAACCATTTTACTTTCCAAAATAACATTTTATGTTAATATTCAGGTTGGAAATAGTCAATAATTATTATCATTGAACATTTATTTTGAAAGACCTTGATAGTTCTTCTAAACATGAAGTTCAAAGTTAAAAAATATTTTAATTATACACCATTATTTCATTGATGAAGGAGTTTGCAAGATAATTATTTCAATTTGCCACTTACTTCTTTGAGTAAGGACATGTTTAAGTAAGGTAAAATATGCTCATCAGAGTTCCCTGGTGGTGTAGTGGCTTAAGGCTTCGGCGCTGGTGCTGTCAATGCTGTGGCCTGGGTTCGATTCCCAGCCAGGGAACTACCCACATACTTATAAAAAAAAAAAAAATTGGAATTACATCAAATTTATGTATTTGTTTTAGAAGATGTAATGTTTCTATGATAAATTTTCTTATCTTAGAATATATAATGACTTTCTAATTGTTCAGATCTTTATCCTTCAAAAATATTTTGTTTTCCTCATATAATCTTAGTCTGTCTTATTGAATTTATTTCTAGATATTTAATATATTTGTTGTTAATTTTAAATGGAATATTTTTTACCGCCTACATTTCTCATTTATTTTTGTGTATTTTAATCTTGTTCCCGGTCACCTTGGCAAATCTCATTAATTCAAGTTGTTTTACAAGAATCACTGTGGTTTTGAGAGGATTAAAATGAGATATGCTTCTAAAGAGCTTAAATGGTGCTTGGTACAGAGCAAGTAAAATTCCACTTTCATACTGCATGCTCCTTATCTATAGAACATCCTCTTCAGTAATTGCACGTTTTGATACTTGATGATTTGATCAATTCACTTTAACTTTAAATAGCATTTATTGATTGCCTGTGATTGTATGCTAGTTGATTTTACATGATTTTTTATAATTTTGTGAAGCAGCATGAACAATAATTTCTTTGTTCTCATGTCCATCATACCATAAATGCTATTACAAGGGACCAACCTTCAAGGTGATCTTGATTGAGAACCACAACTAATGTAATTAAGATGGTTATAAAAGCGTTCAAAAGAGGTACTCTTTTCCTTACAACTTCTTCACCTTTAATTGGTGACAACTTTTGTATTGTTAAACATGGAAAAAATGTATGTTTTAATATGTAAAACATGAAAATCATGATGTGAAATTTTGGAGTATCCATCACCTTTTTCTATTTTGAAACTGCCTTAAAATATTCTGTGCTTAATGATGAGAATTCTATATCCTATTCTTATGCAGTCTAACATTTTAACAGTGATTTTTAAAAAAGTATTTATATGACTGATAAAATTTACTAAGACAAAGTCTAAAATAAAAAATGAGGAAATAAATCATTTGTATCTAAAGATGTATAAATGGTGATCTTATAACCCTAGAAAATAATATTTTAAGGACAATTTCGCCTTCTAAATGAGAGGACTAGTTATGTAAGATGATAAATGTAATTTAAGTTGGGAAAATATAGGTAGATAAAATATTATTCTGAAATGTTTATATGACAATTTTGAGTTAATATCAACATTGACTAAAAAATAAAGTATGGTTGATGTCTTCAGATGCCCTAAGTATTCATAACATTGACTTTATTTTGGACCTTCTCATAATTTGGGAATGATTAATTTCTCTAAGTTTCTGAAGAGGCACCTTAAAAACTGATTAAAAGGCATTTTACTATAAATCTAATAATATCAGCTGACATTTATTGAACACATATTGTGTTCTAGGCTATGAAATTAAACACCATCCTTGAATACCTCATTTAAACTTCTCAACAACAAAAAAATTATGAAGTAGAAACAATTATTATTCCTATATTGAAGATAAGGAAAATAAAACTTTAAGAATTAAATAAACTTTACTGATGTTTCAGAGTATAACACTGGTATGATACTCAAATCTAACTGAGTTTAATTCCAGTCATCCTCTTATCTTCTACAGTCTACTACTTGATTACAGCAGAAGTAGTGACATAAATAACTTTTCTTTAAATATATGCAAGCCATTTTTTAATATCCAGGGATGTATAATAGATTTAATATGTAAAATAAATTAATTCCATAAATGTTTGAATTTGAGTGATTTTTAATGCTTGGGACAAAAAATTGACCATAGAATTTGTAATATTTAAACCATCACTGAGATGTAAAAAAAATATTTATTATACTTGGAATTGTAAAGTATTCATTAAAATTTTAGAAGAAAACATCTCGATCCATAAAATTATAGCAATTTACAGCTTTTGATGCCCAAGGCCAGAATTGAAGCAAAATTCAAAATTGACAAAAAATATATTTTTTTGCAAAGATGTATATACAAGGGCTGCCCAGAAAAAAATCCAGCCATTAATGCCTCTCTTTTTCATATTACATGGCTGGAAACTTTCTGGACAGCCCTCTTATTTTAATCATGCAAATATATAGCAACTACTGTGTTCTAGAGACTGTCCTAAGCACTTTGTGAATATCAATTTATTTAATTCTTATATTCACCCCCATAAGATATAGGTACTAAAATGAGGCATAAAAACTTGCTCATGTTTACATAGCTACTAAGTATGACCGTTGCACTTAAATCTAGGCTATCCAATTCCAGAATCTATGCTCAATGCTACTTCATAAATACCTTTCAATTACTGTTCAGTCAGTGTTTTATTTTAAACATGTTGCATATATGTCACAATGTTCTTTGTTCTATTAAGAAGCTGATGTATGAGTATGCTAGTCATAATTCCAAAGAATATAATTGTTTTTTTAAATTGTGCCCAGATATGGAGGAGTCATCCTTTTAAATAGCATTTTCTCATTTCCTTGTTTGACTATTGTCATAGAAAATGTTTGAGTTTATTGTCATTCTAATTAACAAGTCAGAGGTTCTCAACAGACACTAATTGATCCATCATAAAGCAACCTTTGTGGTGTGCTTTGTTGTCATTGCCATCTTATTTGTGCACTGGAGCACAGAAAGTAATGTTCCTTGTCTGTAGAGATTTCTTTGGCAATTGATCATTAATTGAAAAACATAGCATAGCTAAGTCTTATGAGAGAAATTAATGTTTTGTACCAATTAAATGCATTAATTAACAAAATATGATCTTTAAATGGTTTTTATGAATTGCAAAACTTTTCTTCCTAATGCAGTCACATTCCAAGAATGATGAATAATTGTTTTTCCCTGCTTTATTTTAAAAGCAAAGGGTAAAATCTTGGAATTCCTCTTTATGCATCTTACCATCCCCCAAAAGGATACGTTTTTATTCTATGGCATCATTATTTTCTTTAAAGACTAGAAATCTATGCAGTGTGTAATGGCTGTACACAGTCTTTCAAAGAAACCTAGAGACTGTACTGCATGAGCTGCAATTTCCTCAATTACTAAGTACCTTCTCGATACTCTGAAAATATTGATTGGAGAACAGAGCGAATTTAAGAGTATTTTTACACTGTTTTACAAATTTATGATGGCTTCAATAGTTTTACCTTCATACTTGAATAGGTTAAATGAAACTCTCCAAACAACAATTAAATCAGTACTATTTAGGGTGCCATCACAATAGCAATGTCTGCAATGGCCAGATCATAGATAACATATGAATTTATTTATTATTTACCTTGTGTTTTTATTTGACTACAGCGTTTTATTAGGTTGAACCTACTTTCTAATGTATTTACGAGACAATATTTAACATACTCTAGGAAGGATGCAATATTTGGGCGCAGGCTCTATTATGTTTTTACCTCCCTTATATTCCATGTAGCATGTTAAAAATTCTATTTAAAGGACTTTGGGGGTAATGCTGTATGTATATTCAGCAAAACCTTTTACAGATTGAAAAATAATTGATGTTGTGCACACAGAACACTAGTGTTGGATCCATTGAGGTAGATAGAGGCACAATACCCATTGAGATGAAGTTTGCGGGGGGCTAGACCATCCGCATTTGGATTTAAGTTTCCAACACATCAAGGATCTGTAAACCAGTTTTGTTTAACCTCATCTTATTTGTATGAAGGACTATGTGAGATTTCTTTATTGATTTATTTAGTCAGCAATTTAGTTTAAATACCAGGCACTTGTTTGGGTACAGGTGACTCAGACATGAACAAAATAGACCCATTATATGTTCTTAAGCAATTTAGAATCTATGGGGAAACATCAAAGCAGAAATGATTCATGCATTTATTTATTCAATACACTTTATTTCTCTATAGCACTCTTTATGATCTGACTTAGTATAGATTTACAAGTTTATTTATTTATTTGCTGTCTCCTTCAGCCAGAATGTAAATTTCATGAGGGCAAGATTTGTCTACTTTGTTCACTGCTGAAACTCCACTGCTACAACAGTGGCTGATTCATGGTATGTCAGTGAGAAAAAGCAAGGGACGTGCATTTTCTACTAATCTATTAAGTATGAAGGTGCCCAGTGTGAGGTGTAGAAAGACATATAGAAACCACAGGGACTAGAAAGGGCGATGCACCAATAGGCAGTCTACTGAGAGGTGGTTACGTGCCATGGCAGGCACAAATCGGGTGCCTGCAGAAGCACGGAGGAGAAATAGCAAGCTCAGAAGTCAGAGGGGAGGAATAGCTTTCAAAGGAAGTGACCTCTTAACTGCTCAAAGCAGTCATCAGCCTTATAACTCAAGACTCTGAAATCTTGGCTAATCTTGTAACCTGCACACATGCTATTTATAGACACAGTTGCACACCCAGAAATGTAACACAGTAGCTCAGAGAGCATAAAGAAACCCTTAAAGTCTATCTAGAAGCCTAAACCGACTGGACAAGAAAAAACATTTGACCCCAGCTTTCAAAAGCAGACATGGGTTGTGAAGAAGAGTTGAGAATAACCTCCATGGCTGGAGAAATGGCCCAAGTAAAGGTACTTGACAGGAGCTTCCTGACCATCATCTAATTTTTTAGATCCTGATTTTAGAGATTAAGGTTTGTGTCAGGCACCTTCCCAATTATACGGATATGATTCTATTGATTTCCTTTAACTAAATCTCATGGTATTAAAGTGTTCTAGAGAAATAGAAGATCATAATTGCTAAGTGTAATGTAGAATACAAATGATGAATTTAGAAAACTGACTGTAGAGCTGCAGAGCACAGAGAAAGAGACGTATCTTGCAACCCAAAATAAGCAGCAATTCCTCGGTGGCAGATGAGTAATCATTTTGCTGGAAAGCCTGGAGTAAAGGAAAACTTGCTTTTAAATACCCCTGATAAAGAAAATATAAATTGCAAAACCATTTTGGAGAGCAATTTGGTAAAACCCAGTAGTCCTGAAGTGACCCCGCAACTCCACTCTTATTAGGTTGAATCATCTGTAACTGCTGATACTTGGATGTTTCTGACCTACAAAAATAGCAGCTTGGTATGGTTTTTTATATAGATATCTGTGTGTGTGTGTGTGTGTGTGTGTGTGTGTGTGTGTGTGTATATGTGTGTATATATATATCTTTATATATATATATATAAAGAGAGAGAGAGAGAGATATCTTAGGACAACTTGTCCATGTATGCAAGAAATACAGTTGTAGTAGCAGAACATAAGAAATAATCTAAATGCCATCAAGAAGATAATGGATAAATTACGGCATATACATATAATGAGAATAGTTAAAAAGCTAGAAATTTAACTTTAGTGTGAAGAAAAAGAATTAGTGGAGTGACATTTTTTTTGCTCAAGAGAGAGTGGCTCCCTTGTGTGTTAGAAAACCTTTAAACGCCTTAGCTAGTCCACCAAACTATATTTTACTCTGTTTCTGTATCAGCTAAAAGTGTTAGTGTTCTGACACTGCTCAGTGTGGCAACCAGCTGTAGAATTGTAGCATGTTTTTCTTTGCTGAAACCTAATAGACACTTTTTAAATCTCAGAAATTTGAGAAAGTTTGGGATTTGAGATATTATCTTCATTTTATCCTTCATCCATACTTCTAGAGGCACTTGAAAAGGCATGTGAACAGAATCAAGCCACTTCTTGTTTAGTGTTATTTTTGATCTTATTCTATTTGATACAAAAATGAAGTGATTTATTAACCTTTCACAGCTAGCACTGTTGGTACACTATGCCTACTCTAAGGAATGGAATGAAGTCATACAGATGTACCACTCTTTCTACTGATTGTGTTTTACTGCTGCTGAAAAATAAAGCCTCCCAGTTAGGAAATGACTTGATTTAAAAGCACATCTCTACCATTCCTATACCATATAAAGGAAAGATAGGGTGTTCTGTACCTGAATTTATGGTGTACATCTCAACTCCTAAAACAGATGGGAGAATACAGTATTACATTTTGAGTCCTCCTCAACCCAAGGAGAAGCCTGGCAGCTGCTCAAAAATAATGACATAACCAAGAGAAGAAAACAGATCCTGATTTTTTCCTGATGTGGGACCCTCTATTTTTGGCCAAACAGAGATTGTGGCCCATTTGAAAAAAATCATGCCTGTTTGAAAAGCCGTACAAAATAAAATTCAGTATTTCAGTTTTGTCTCATAAAAGTTACTTCTGGTTTCAAAGGGATTTGTTTGGAGGAATATAAAAGCCGAGAAGCTGCTGGAATTTATTCAAACAGGGTCTGATCCTGAATTACGCTATGAGTCAGCTGCAATAGAGACTTGATCTCTATTATCTTTTCAAAAACACATACATGTGTGTGGGCACATGTATACATACACACACACCACACACACACACACACACACACCCTAATTTTACTAATTAACTGGGCTCTTAGTTGGAGACTTAAGTCATGTGTTTTAAGTAAACATCAAAGCTGGTGAACACTGAAGACAAGCAATTTAATAGTAGTATTTGTTCTCACAAATTACAGTTTTAGAACATTTAACTGACTGGTTATTTAAATGGTAGTAGTTGAATCGAAGCCAACCTGATTATTCAAGCATTTCAGCTTCGTAATTATGAACTTGGCACAAAGGGAGAGAGATTCTGAACTTATTATTGTTCATACAGTTTTAGAATCATGAAGAAATATACAACCAGCAGGGCCCCTAACATATATCATTGTAAAATTTCTGGTGACTTTTGATTATTTTCTCATTTTTACCTAATGCCTGAAGGGTAGACCAGATGAGGCCTGCTAAAGTTTCTTTCAACTTTGTTTTCTGTGGTGGCTACTAGCATCCTGAACTTGCTACTTTTGCTAACAAATTCCATTGTTTAGGGCAGGGCTGAGCAAGTTGTCGATTGCAGTCCACCGGGGAACCATCAAGCAATTTGGGGGTGACTAATAAATAGCTAGTGGAACATGACACTTGGAGAAGTAACCCTTGCCCAGAAAAATTCTGCCGAGGCTTGGTTTAGGGTATCTACTGAGGAAATTTTTTTTTTATTTCAGATTTGATTAGAAATTCTCTATTTGCACCACATACTGTTTCTGATGTCATTAGTTCTTCCAGCAAATCATAGCATAAAAGTATTTGGGGACAAGGAAAGTACCAGTGAGGTGGTGGTCCTGATGGAATCAGGCTCAGTGGTCTGCTATACGAGTAATTGCACATTCTCCCTAATGTCTGGTCTTTCTTAATGCCATTCTAGCCTCAATTTCCTAAATAAATTTCAGAATATAGTTTGGGTTAGACTTTGTTGAAGCAAATGGCTCTGCAGAGAGATTACTGCCACAGATGGACCCAGAAGGAAATGAGAGATTCATTCATTCAACAAATATGCACTGAGTGCCGACTGTTTAGGAGATATTCTAGTAGCCCATGAGAATAATTTAGTGAATCAAACACTCTACTGACCTTAGAGTGTCTAGAGTTTGGTGGTATTTGGGTGTTTTGATTTCTATATTGAGCATTAGCAGTAAGAGGTAGAGATAATTGGTTAAATGTGACACACCTGTATAGTATTACATTGTATGCAATTGTTAGTTTTTTCCATTAATAGTTATTTCAAGTTTTAATTTATCTTTTTAAATTAAAAGGCATAAATTAACACATGATGTTGTTTGCATCATATTATGCAACTGAGTTCTTGGATTTTCTTTGATTCACAAATTACAATTCAACATACCTACAGGAAGAGTAAATCAGAAATATAAACTTCCAATTTGAATTTTAAAATAAAAGAGTGAAATTCATGTTCATTGTAACGATACATGATTGTGACCTTTATATTGTACTCTTACTTAAAAATGGCTTTGTTGTAATAGGATAATTTGTGCAGTCTTCTGTAATGTGACAAATACAAGATCATTTTGCCTTTATCACTTGCTCTCTGCTATATTTTGTCTGACTAAATATTTTTACATATGCTTTCGAACATAAACGGTTTAATAGCTTTTCATTTAAAAATGACAGTCTATGCTTTGTGTCCCCTTGGAAAATTGTTTCATTTTCTTAACCAAGATGACCTTGAGCTGCTCTTTCATTTCAGTTTGGGTTCCTTCATGACTCATTTATCCAGAATATGCTGAAACAAAGACCATTATGTTCAGGTATAGTGAGAAATGTTGTTTAAATTTAGTGATATGGACCTGGAGCCCCTTCACCCTGTCTTCTCTTTGTCTTCTTCTAAGCTTATTTCTTTCAGGTCCAGCCCATGTCCAACCACCCGTCTTTCCCTCCCGCACTAGGTACTTCCTGAGGCCTCCTAAGCACTAGGCTCTTCGGCTTCTGGAGATCCCGTGCTGAAGCCATGAATCACATCCCCCTTGGACCTGATAATAATAATCTTAAAAAGGTCCTTAAACAAATAATCATGCACAGTAATTTAGCTTTCTGTTTTTAATATCTTGAATGGAGACATAGGAGGAATATTAAAAGGTGTAATTGGTGAACTTAACTTACCCTAGGCTGTGGAGGAGGCTGGCTCAAGAACATGTGAGCTGAACCTTGAGTGGCTCTTAGTTGGAGAGAACAACAGAGAACCTGATGACATGAATCTCTAGTTGTCACTTCTCTGCTGTCAGGAGATACTTCATCTGATGCTGAGTTTTAAGGAGGTACTGCTGGAAGCCTGGTTTTTGTTTTCTTTTGTTTTTTAAATGTGGGTAGTTCTCTGGCTGGGAATCGAACCCAGGCCACAGCATTGACAGTGCCGAAGCCTTAGCCACTGCACCACCAGGGAACTCGTGGAAGCCTGGTTTTTAAGCGTGCTGGATTCATCTGATGCCAATGTTTGAAGAGCAAGGATTTGTTGTAAATGCAAAATGTAATGGAGAGAAGAGCATTTTATCTTCTGTAACACCATTATAATATGTTTATATGTTTTTGACTTGAGTTATTTAGTGTAGTTTATTACTTGAATTTAAAATTATATGGAGTTCACTTTTGCAAAAGGATGTTTGATTTCATGGGGTAATACATCTGAAAATGGTCTTGGAGTCTGATACAAGTTGTAGGTAAACATTAAAGTTGGTCATTTAAATTCCCCATTTATGGTAGTGTTTATTAACAGTCTTAATATCACAGAGGTGGTCTTTATAATGCCTGTTATCAGGTCAGTCATAGTACTAACAAGACAAACAAACATACTGATCATCATAGGACAGCTTCAGAAATTCCCACCTATCTCAGAGTGATTGATTCAATTGCATGAGCCCTGAGGATCGAAAACTCTGTTTTTCATAAATTTATAGCAGCTATTTTAAATCTGGAAGAAATTCATCCAGATAACTCAGATTGTTATTAAAACTAGCTGGTCAGAATTTTAGACTCATCAAAATACAAACATATTCTATATGGCTGATACATTTTAATGAAGAATTCCTGAGACAACACAATCTCTTTGAGTCAAATTAATGGTAAATCCTTTCTACTTTTCATCCCAGCTGCTTGCATAATTTCCTATTGGCAAATATAACTTTATCAATTCCTAAGAAAATTTTAGCCCTTAAAACTCAAGGGATTTCCCCACCATATTTATATTGACTTTTGAAAATACTGAAGTAAAATTTTTACTGCTTTTTTCTCTGTGAGTCCTTAATCCTTCCAGACTTAGGCTGACTGATCTATTCCTGTGTGTTCACTTTGTTAGTGATTCAGTTTGTTCTCCACAAATTATTTTCCCTTGTCTTGTCTTTTCATACAGAGTTCTTACTGCTTATATGAGTGACTGTTGGAATAGATTATTTAATAGCCACAGGGATTTTAAAATACCTTTTAAAAAGCTAAAAACTAAAAGCCTCGGTAACCTGGCCCATCATTAGTTCCAGCTTTGTTTTGGGCATTAGCTTTCTGAACCTTTGTCCATAGATGGCAGAAATGGATATTTGACCAGATGACTATTACATTAGATGCCAGAAGTCTTTCCATGTTTTAAGGTTCTAGTGAGTAGAAATCTAAATTTGAGCTGAGCTAGTGTTTATTTTTTTGTTTTTAGGCCACTTCAGTTACGTACAACACACTAAAATGTAACTATTTAAACAAAAATCAAGTTTACTAATTGAACGATGTGCAGGGACTTGTGTAGCAGAAGGAGCAGCTGAAGATCCAGGCTTTGAAAATGAAAGGATCCAAGGTGCTCCAGGCTTTGTGGAGCAGCAACTCACATCCTGTGCTTGAGACTCTAATTCCAGAGAGAAACTGGTCAGCTCGTGCTTGGTCAGTTCTCCAGCTGCCGGTAGGGAAAGCCCAAGGTTCTAGTGTGGCGAGATTAACTTTCAAAGTAGTGGTGGATGTGTGATGGCCAGGAGAAAGTAGGGGGGTACAAAGAAGCCAAAACAGTTTCTGCTCTGCTTTTGGGGTTTAACCTCTCTCTAACGTCCTTAGGTCACAAACCATAGTGAAACTATTCATGGAAGCACTTAGAACCGTGTTTAACAGATAGTAAGCACTCAGTATCACTGTTGTCTCCATTTTACAGATGAGAAATTATGGTTAGAGATGTTTAAATAACCTGTCCGAAGTCACACTAAGGAATGAATGAGCTGACTTTCAGATCAGTCACATGCTCTGTCTCATTACAAAGCATTCATTCACTCTTAAACACTGTTCAACGTTACTTCCTCGTCCATAGAGCCTCCTCCTTTAAGTTTGACTTTCTCTTTATTGTAGTGCTTCTAACTTCCTTGTACCTAACACCTGCCATTTTGAAGAAAAGTTTGAATTCTACTCCTTGACTCCTTACAATCTTAAATGTTACCTTTTTCCTAAATAACACATATTGTCCTTTATTTAATCTTTTCATCTTTCATAGAGGCCAGTAATGTGATTCCCAATTTTCAGATGGTGAAAATAGAGCTCAGAGAGGTTAAATACTGTATCAAAGATCCCAGAGCAGGTACAGGCAGCAGCTGAGCATTGAATGGAGTTCTGCCTGGTTCTGGAGCCTTGCTCCTCTGACCAAACTCTACTGCATCTTACGTAGCAGTGGAATGCAACAGGGAGTCCCCTAGCCCTATCCTCCACCCAAGCAAGAACAAGCTAAATAACTTTAAAAGTACATCAGTGAAAAAAGAAAGTATAACTAGGATACAGTGAAAATATGGAGGCTTCTAAAGCAAAATGATATTTGTAGATGTTTTGAAAATTCCAGGAAATATTCTAGATCCTTCTAATATTCTGATATGAGGTATATATGAAAATTATCTTTATTTTACAGCTAAGGGCACTTAACATACTAATTTTGCTATTTTCTCAGAATTACATAGTCTGTAGGTGACAGAGCCAAGCCAGGAGGCTCTGTGAGGGTAAATTCGATTTAACTAGTTTGTTTACCACTTTGTGAGGGCTTTCAGTAAATGTGTGGAATGCATGAATATCTTCAGGCCACTGATCCCAAAGCTCTGTGCTTTTTTTGTCTCTTAACAGAAGTAGTAAAGATGTAATCATGGAAAGACAAGCTATAACACCAAAAATACGTAGGTCTAAACTACTAAGAGAAACACACACACATGTGCACATCAAAATACACCCAAATACATCCATAGTCCTGGTGCCTTGCAATAAGACTTAGCTAAATACTTGAGACAAAAATATCATAATCCTTGGTTTTAGAAAACAATAAAGGGTAAACCTAATGTCTAGAAAAAAATCTAAGTTTTATGCCCATTTTTGATAAAAAAAAAAGACTTGTGAAATTATAGGCTGTTGGATATAGTTTTCGTACATCTGTATTGCTCTAAAAAAGTAGAGCCTGTTAACAAGCAATCAGTGTTTGTCAATCCACAAATACTGTAATCAGCATGAGCCTAAGAAGTGAAAACAATGGTAAATATGTTCATTTTTCTTTTATAAAAGACTTACAGATTTTTTACAGAGTATTTAGTGTATCAGTGTTTTTCAAAGTGTGTTCAGTGGGTGTTCACAGCATTAATGGCTGAACAAATTACATAAGCAAATAAATTTAAGAAACTCTGGAATGTAAAAGGCAGCACATATTTCTTTACAACAGGACAGCTCAGAGCTTTTACTTTGCTAATTTTCAACGAGGGTTATAGAGTACAGCATTGCTCAAACTAATCCTACAGTGACTACTGAGGAACTTAAGTTCCAAATTTGCAAACTGTTTAAGTGGAATTATTTAAATGCCTACTTTGGACTCTTAAACTGCTTGAGGGCAGAGACTGTCCCGTTCTCCTTTCTGTCAGTGGTCCCTGGCATGGTGCCTCATCCACACAGGGTACTAATTTGCTATTTATAAATGGAATGAATAAATGATTAAATATTGCATATAATGCTAAAGCACATGATAGAGTCCTTAATATCTTGATGATATGATCCAGCGTGTATTTGAAAAGAGGAGGCTGACTCAAAACTGATCTAAAATTACTCTGGCTTTATAACTTCTTTTTGATTTGAGAAAGGGAAGTCCCTATTTTTAATTGGATTTAATAATACATTTTAAATTAACTGAAAATTAATAAATTCCTCAATGTTGTCATTTGTTGTAAATATTTTCAGAACAAATTTTTTTAATAGCCGTGCACCTTTATTGATGTGCACAAAACAAAAGTATAACATCATTGTTCTTGAGTTTTTTCTTGACATGGGAAGAGCTGTCCACTGCTGGGAGGAGCCTCCAGAAGGCACTATTGCCAAAGAATAGTGTACTAATCTTGTTTGAATACAAATTAGAGCTATATCTATCTATCTATATATAGATTAATGCCAAACGAGGGCTGTCCAGAAAAAATCCAGCCATTGTCAATATAATGAGAATGGTTACATGGCTGGATACTTTCTGGACAGTCATCATCTCTCTCTCTCTCTCTCTCTTTTTTTTTATATATATATATACACACACACACACACACAAAAAAAAACACAAAACTGTATAGATTAATGCTATATATAGATTACATGTAAGAGCTATATATATGCACATATCAATATATAGCTTTAATTTGTATTCAAGCAATATATATATCTATATATGATATATATCTGTATATATGATATATGATCACTGTTCAGAAACTATCCAGACATGTACTATGAAAAATAAAGGCATTTATGGCTGGAGTTTTTCCAGGCAGCCCTCATACACACATCTATATATGAGATACATAAATGCATTGTAGCTCTATATACATTGCATATGGACATTTTTAGTTTTATGTTTACAAACACATGTATGCATCTATGCAGGAAAGGTATTGGGAAAAATTCTGGTGTTCTGAATTACAAATATCCCCTGAAGTGAGACATACTAGATAGCCATCTTATTTTATGGTAATTATATACGTATAATTAATGCATCAGAAATTACTTTTAGTGGGTGGAGCAAAGTCTAATTGAAGTTCTTTAATTCAACTTACCATCTGTTTAAAGATATGATTTGTTGAATGGAATAGAAACATTTAAGCAAGTAGATGTTATTCTCATTCTTTCAATTTGAATGGCATTTGTCTTATTTCAGGATTTAAGTCAGTTATAGTGATGTCATGAACTAAACTGTTGGAGCTGGAAAATGGCAAAATCAGAAAGATTCACTTCTGTGAACCAATTCTGTGTCTTCAAATGGACTGGACATTTCCTTATTTTTAGACTACAAGTTTTCTACATGAATTGTCTAAAACAGCAGTGTCCAACCTTTTGGCTTCCATGGGCCACTCTGGAAGAAGAATTGTTTTGGGCCATATATACAATACACTAACACTAACAATAGCTGATGAGCTAAAGGAAGAAAAGGTCACAAAAAAAATCTCATAATGTTTTAAGGATTTGTGTTGGGCCCATCCTGGGCCACAGGCTGCACATGCCTGGTATTTAGGTATCCCTTTTATTTTTAACAGTTTTATTGAAATACAATTTATATATCATAATGTTAACCATTGTAAGTTTTTAGAGTTTGATACTTTTGAGGAAATATATACAATTGTGCCAATTGTATATATTTTAGAGCATGTCTATTCTCTCCAAAAGTTCCTCTGTGTGCATTTGCAATCACTCCTACTCCCTATCCCTAGCAAATGTTTTTCAAAATTGTGGTAGCATTTTACATTCCTACCAGCAATGCCTGAGAGTTCCAATATTCCATATCCTCAACAAATCCTGCAAATTTGTATTTGTAGATAGACCACCTTCATTAGATATATGAGTTGCAAATATTTTCTTTGCTTGTCTTTTTCACTCCTTAATGGTGTTTTCTTGGAGAGCAAACTTTTTAATTTTGCTGAAGTTCAATGTAACAATTTGTTTCTTTGATGGATCCTGCCTTTGGTATGTTTCATTTTTAATAAATCTTTACCTATCTTTAAACTTAGGGCTTTTCTCCTCTTTTTCCTGTTTTCTCCTCTTATTTCTTCTAGATATTATTTAGTTTTAGTTTATACATCTCGTATGTGATTCATTTTGTGTTTTATTTTCGTAAATGGAGGCTAGGTTCTAAATTTATTTTTTTCATATAAATATCTAATCATCCCAATATCATTTATTGAACAGGTTTTCCTTTCTCTCTGAGTTGCCTTGGCACCTTTATCAAAAATCAGTAGATGTATTTGGAAGGTATATTTCAGGACTTTCTATTCTGTTCCTTTGATGTTTATGTTTATCTTAATGAAAATAGCATACTGTGATTACTGTAGCATTATATTAACTTTTAAAATCAAGTGCATAAATTCGTCAACTTTGACCTTAGTTTTTAAAATTATTTTGACTATTCTAGGTCATTTGCCTTTCCACATAAAATTTAGGATCAGTTTGTCAATTTCTACAATTGTAATTGCTGGGATTTTGAAAGAGCTCCTATTGAATTTGTAGATTAGTTTGGAGAATTTTCATCTTAACAATATTGAATCTTCCAATCCATGAACACGGTATATCTCACTATTTTTTAGGTCTTTTAAAATTTTTCTCAGCAATGTTTTATAGCTTTCTGTTTATAGGTCTTGCACTTGTATTAAGTTTATTCCTAAATATTTTTAATTCTGCTGTGAAATATTTGTTTGCTTAATTATATTTTCAGATTGTTCATATTGTAAAAAGGTATAATTAATTTTTTATACTGATCTTGTATCCTATAATCTTCTACATTCATTAGTTCTAGTAGATTTCTTTGTAGAAACTTTACGGCTTTTAAAAAAGATATCCCATTCTGAATGTCTCCCAGAAGTAGTCTATATGGTCTAGATGTCACTTGGGAGCAGATACTCATGCCCAGCCCATAAGTGAATGTTTAACGCATGCTTGTTGAATGAGAGCATGAATTTTTGCATATATTTCTCCAAAGTATCATACTTTTCCTAACTATAATTAATAGGTATTTTAATTTTATAAAAATGAAACATTACGCATAGACTTGATGATTATATATTTTCATTTCATTACAATTAAATTGGAATGTTTCATGCTTTAGACTTCATTTCCTGCCTCTACAATGTGAAAAAAAATAGCACAACAACACAGGTTTGCAGTAAAATAGATTTGTTTTATCCAAGAGCATTCTAGTGATAAGATTCTCATTTTTCTTTTTTTTCAAAAGGAAGAACATTTTAAGTGAATATGTGATCAATATTAAATGTGCTAAGTATGCATTCTTTAAAGTCAGTCTTTGCTTTCATGAAAAAAAATGCTTATGCCTTATCATGTTTATTGCATAATTTGTAATTTACAGCAACAATACATCTATTTAATTTTCCCTTAAATGTTGCAAATTATACTCTTTAAGAATACATTAAGTACAAATCTTTTTTATTTACTTGAAGTGTTTTTTAACTAACAATCTGAGTCACTTTAAACATCTCACACTTTACTAGAAGAATCTTTATATTGTAATTCCGAATGAAGATTTTTAATTACATAAAACACAAACACCTGTTTTCCCCATAGTATTAAATGGTATAATGCTCAACATACATCATAATCTGACTACTATGTGAGATGTGTCAAAACATACCTCACTTTTCAAGCCAAAGACTGGTTTATGGAGTTTTCAGTTTGTCAGTTCTAAAAGTATCAGTTTGGAAATTAAGCACAGAAAGAAAACAAAGAACAAACACAAACAAAGATGCAACAGCCATAGTGGACTTTTTCAACTGCAAGTAAGGACTATGTACACGTGAAACAACATGTGTGGGGGTGAGACTACACCATGAATGCATGGGTGCATACCTGTAACTGCACTCAATCACATGTGTGTTTTAATGTTATACCCAACGTTTAATTAGCATTAACTCAAGCTCTTATCATCTAGATATCCCTTCATGTCACCATCACCGTCCAAACAGCCATCCCTCCTCACCGCCTGCCTCACCCATTTGTTACCAGTACTCCCAGTGACAGCTGTAAGCCGTGGGTAAGAGCCAGGACTCTGGACTGTATTACCCAGGTTCACATTGTGGCTCAGTCACTTCCTAGCTATGTAATCATGGGCAATTTATTTATTCAAGCTGATATTATGTTTCCAATCTGAAAATTGAGGATAATAATGGTACCTACCTCCTTGGGTTGTTAGGAAGAAGGATATGTAATTATCATTTTACCCAGTATACTTTTGTGTGTGGGGGGAGAGGGTGTATATCTGCCTATCTACTACACATGCACAGACACAGACACACACACACACACACACACACACTCACACAAATATATATGTGCCCATGTATGTATAGATAGAGATGTAGATATATTGTTTTGAATAACAATGCCTGGTATATATTACATGATCAATATATTTTTGTCATTAAATCCACCCTGATGTAATATTTCTCAGAGCTTATGGCATGTAAACTATTTCTTAGTATTCATCTTTAAGCTTGGTACAGAATTTAATGAAGATAAACATGATAGATAACAAAATCAACCAAATTGACAAGCTATGAAATTATTCAGGTTTTGGTACATGCCAGTAGTAATGTGCATACGTGAAACAGCTAATAATATGTTTACTGTGTAATGGAGATTTTGTGATCAAATTATTCTAGCAATCTAAGAAATACAAATTCTTTTAGAACTCAGGAAAATTATCCTGCCTAACATGTATCAGAATAATTTTTCAGTTCTGCACTAATGTGACATTCAATGAAGAATAAAGTTCTATTTAACATATTCTTAGTTTTACTCCCTAGAAGAGTTGGCTAAATATTTAATAGATTAGTATCCATTGCTTCCTCACAATGCTTGAGGATAATTTAAAATACTTTTTCTTTTTGACATTTTTAATGTACACTTGTAATTATATCATAGTAATAATTTGACAGTATCATTATTAATGACAAATATGATCTACTTGAAATTTATTATTTTAACAGTACTCTGCTAAAGTCGTAGGTGATAATGTTTCACCTATAATTCCTAAGTTGTAAATTTTTTGGAACTTCAAAAGAAAAGTATTGTTTTACTCTACAAATCTTTCTTTAAACTTGTTTATCAGTTTAGATGTGATATCTTAACTGCCTCACCATTTATTTATATTTGTTTATCGGGGGTGTCTGTTCAATCTTTTGGCTTCCCTGGGGCACGTTGGAAGAAGAATTGTCTTGGGCCACACATAACATACACTAACGATAGCTGATGAGCTTAAAAAAAAAGTTTGCAAAAAAATCTCCTAATATTTTAAGAAAGTTTACAAATTTGTGTTGGGCTGCATTCAAAGTAGTCCTGGACCTCATGTAGCCCCACGGGTTGGACAAGCTTAGTTGAGGTTATAAAACAAAATCCATAGAGCACCCTAAAATCTTGTTAATACTTGTAGATTCTTTTCTGATAACACATTATCTTTGTACACTAAAAATAAACACTGAGTATTGCTTCCTGTAAACCTACTAAAGAGTCATGATTGATGTCAGCACTTTTAGAATTGGGATTCTTGACTTTTTGTGGTTGGTTTATGGGCCCATTTGAGAATCTGTGAAAGAATCTGTGAAAGCCCTAGTTCTTTTCCTCTGAAAAAAAGCATGTAGGCACATATGCAAATAAAATGTTTTATATACAGTAGGCTCTCATTATCCGTGGTTTCAGTGACCTATAGTCAACTACTGTCTGAAAATATTAAATGGAAAATTCCAGAAATAAACAATTCATTAGTTTTAAATTGCATGTCATTCTAAGTGGCAAAATGCAATCTCATGCTATCCCGCTGTGTCCTACCCAGGAGGTGAATCATCTCTTTTTCCAGGGTTTCCGTGCTGTGTACACTCTCTGCCCATTAGTCACTTGGTAGTCACCATGACTATCAAATCAACTGTGGACTGTCCTGATACCACAATGCTTATGTTAAAGTAACTCTTATTTTACTTAAGAATGATCCCAAAGCACAAGAGTAGTCATGCTGGCAATGTGGATATGCTCAAGAGAAGCTGTAAAGTGCTTTCTTTAAGTAAAAAGGTGTATATAAATTGGGAAAAACATAGTACACACATATAGGATTTGGTATTATCCATTGTTTCAGGCATCCACAGAGGGTCTTGGAAGATATCCCCTGTTGGATACTGGGGGGGATTTCTTATAGTTACTCTATGTCACTGGATCCCCTAAAACACAATGCACATCACACTGCATAGTGTAATTCTTAATACTTTAACACATTTACCATTCAGAAAGAAAAAAATGCAGCTTGCTGCAAAATTCATTTAATTCTACCTAAGCACGCTCTTTGAGGCTGAAGCAAATCTGATTGGTTTTCACTGTGGAAAGAAAATACAAAAACTGTTCTTGGAGTTACTTCTAAGCAGAACTTGTCCCTAATTCTAATGTAACAGAAATGTATATGAAGATCAATATTTAATAATTTTTTTCACACATAGGAATGCTACATTTTCTAGGATTTGACCTTTTCCGTGATCAAGAATTACTGTATTTTGTAACTGAAAATAGCACTACTGAAAACAGAATACTACAAATAGAATGATGTCATTTCTTTCCAAAGGCTATGGATATACTAACTAGAGCAATGTGAAAATAATAATGAAAGTGAGATAATTCCTGGCAAATTTGTGGGGTAAAGTTAGGACTTCAAACTGCGCATTACTTGGGGTAAACATTGCAGTTGCAAGTGCCACTGGAGACTATCGTCTGGGCAAACAGGAAGTAGGTTAAGAAACCCAACTCTAGGGGGTTCCCTGGTGGAGTAGTGGCTAGGCTTCGGTGCCCTCACCACTGTGGCTGCTCAGGGAACCAACAACAACAACAAAAAAGAGACGCAACTCTAGTATTTCTATGTAAATCAGACAATTATCAATAATCCACAACTTCTTGTATTTAGTCAGCATCACAGAAATCTTATTGCCTTTTCTGTTCTACATTTTTAGTACTATCAACCAAACCATTATGAATTGTGACATTATTTCATATTACAGCTTTTGTGTGAGGATTGACCTTTTTAAAAAAGTTACATATTATCCTGAAAAAACTGAGCAGACTCTCTGAATCATGTGTTCCTTATCTGAAGATGATAGTATTTATTCTTTTCTGTCAGGAAGTAGTGAGGAAGTCTCCATTATTGATCAAATACCCTGTTATTTTGGGAAGATAAAGACTGTATAGATTATATGTCTTTGAAATCTTTTATATTCTGAAATTGTTATAAAACATATTTTAACTATTAAACTTCTACTTCATGCCAGGCTTTTATACTTGGCCCATTATTGGCATTATTTTAGTCATCCTCATAAAAATCTTAGAAGTATTGTTTTAGTCTGCTCAGTCTGCTGTGTAACAAAAATGTCATAGGTCTGATTGCTTAAACAACAAACATTTACTCTCACAGTTCTGGAGGCTGGGGAGTCCAAGGTCAAGGTCCTGGCAGATTTGGTATCTGGTAAAGACAAGCTTCCTAGTTCATACCTAGCCATGTTCTTGTGTCCTCACATGGCAGAAGGGACAGGAGTGTTCTCTGGGGGGTCTCTTCTACAAAGGCACTAATCCCATTCACGAGGACTCCACCCTATGACCTAATCACCTCTCAAAGGTCCCACCTTCTAGAACCATCACATTAAGGATTAGATGTCAACATAGGAATTTTGCTTGGGGTCAGGTGGACAAAAACATAAAGTCTATATAACAGGTCTATGTGATTATTCCTACTTAACAGTTGAAGTAACTGAGGCTAAAAGAGTTGAAGAAACTGTCCTAGGATTACTCAGTTGGTAATTACTTAATTACTTGGAGGACAGATGGGGACCCCTGCCACTTTGTCTGACTTTTCCACCTCCCACTGTGACTATTTCACTGCAGGCTAAGATGGTCTGCCTAGAATTACCAAAGGAATATTACTTTGATAATTTTTCAAATTAGAAAATAAATACACATTACATGACAATTCAAAATCTTTGCACATTTCATTTTAATTCACTTCTTCAATAAATATCTGGTGTTTAGGATTAACCAAGCTTATGTGACAGATGGGAAAACCTGAGGAACCTATGTAATTATGATTGTAATAATTTCATTGTGCATTAATCATAATATATGTGAAATTTTGTTTCTAATAATTTCTATTTTTACAAAATTCCATATTAAACGTTTTCAGGTCTATTCATGTAGCTGCAGTCACCCCCAGATAGTTCCACTCAACTGCATATTTAGTTTGTTATCCAGTCAGAGACTTCCCTCGTGAGTCTTCTAAACCACCCATTAATAGTTTATTTCCAAATTACTGGCAGAATTGTGATCCTTGATTTGTGACTTCAGTAACTTCTGTTAAACCAAGTGATTGTACATAGCAAACAAGAAACAAATCCTTGTAGAATGATGAGTGAATGAATGAGTTTGTAATGCCTAGTCAACAACAAAATAAGTCAGATTACTTAAATTAAATGAAGGGACACAATAGCTTAATCTGATGTGTATTAAATAAGAAACCAATGTTCTGAATATTGTCTGTTAGGAAAAAAGTATTCCACAAGGAAATGATAGTTTCAGTTTAATGCATTATGAGAATGAATTCAAAGATTGTAGAGCATTTGACTTGTGCTGAGTCTAAATATTCAGCTAAAGGTATTAAACTGAATTATGAATGAAATCCTCTCACTTAAAAGTATGCATTATGCTTCTTTGAAGTTCCTTCTATCTCGATTAAGTATCTTTATTTGATTTAGAATTCTGCTTTGATATTCACATCAGATAGGGAGATAGAATTTGTTTGAAAGAAATTCTTATAAAGTTGATTTGATTTGTTATGCTTCTATTGAACATTTTCTGTGTATTGCTTATCATAGTGGGTAACAGTGGGTTTCTTTTGGAAGAAGATTTATTTTCTGGGTGTTTCATACATAATTTTTTAAAGTAGCCAAAATAAATTAATGGTCAGCTTAAAAAAGGGTATTCTAAAATGGGAAGTTTCTTAAGCACAAATTATATGCAATAAAATGGAGTTTGTGAATATTGAGTATTGAATTACTCAGAAATAATAACCTAAAGATTGGTTTTCAGAATGCAAAGATCTTTTGTTGCTTTTTTGTCATCAGTTTCATGTCCAAATACTAAAAGTACATTCCTAATCATAGAGAATGTAATATGGGAATGCAAAGAATATTGTAGGAAAGGAGCTACGAGTATTAGTGTGAAAATGGAGTTAAAATTCTTATAAGTATTTTGAAGGATGATATAATAATAAAAAAAAAAATGAAAGACTTCCAAATACAATATGCTTTGCTCTTGTTCTTCTATTCTTTTATCTACTTTAAAAAATTGTATATACGTTTTCACATTAATGACTCCTAGCTTTGTAGAAATTAGTAGTTATTGCTAGTGTTCACTCATATTTAGTAGTAATCAACTACATTTTTCTATGTAAATTCTATTTAGAAGTTTTTTCATACCTAATTATTAAATCAGAGGTATTAATTTATGGGAATATCATTTTCTTATCATGTATTTTGTTGAGTGATGTTTCTCTCATTTTGCTTAAAAAATTCTGTTGATGAATTTTGGTTTCACTGTTCATGCATATATTCAATTTAAAATGTACTCTTTTATAATCAGATTGCATTGTAAGAGCTTCATTCTCAGGGTATGATGCTTCAACAGAAATTAACAGCTATTATAGTAATTTCTTATGATTCATTGAAAGGATCAGCAGTAGTAAACATGAGTGATAACTGTTAAGATTTTCTTTTAATTTACTACTCAAAATATAACATACATTTTCAAGTTCCTATGTCTACTTTTATGCATGGATTTTTTTCTTGAGGCCATGAAGTTGTCTCTCTTGCTGAATATGAAAGATGCAGTAATTTGTTGAACACCCACCCAAGTAATCTGATTCACAAATGGCATCAAATTCATTTGAAAGTAAATATTTATTTGTTTTGTGATGTATTTGATTTTAATCTTTTCTAAGATTTATCTACTTTAAAACTAGTAATTAAAGAGGTAATTGAAGATTCTTTTCTCATGGGGAGGATTTTTAACAGAAGATTTGATATCTTAAACTGTAAAATATGTAGAAGACTTATAAGTAGATTATATTTCATATCTCTGTTTCTTACTAATATATTATGATCAATGCCCAATGTAATTGTGCTTTTTAAAGTGGTAATTGATGCTTAGATTCAACCTTATTGTATTAAAAGAGCTAGAATTTGGTTAGCTTTTAAAGTGTAGATATAATTTTTATTAAAAATATTTATAACTCCTTGTATCCTGATTACCTAATTTTAACTTCCAACTTAATATTCCAAGTCATGAGATGAATCATTATGTCCAAGGGGATCTTAAAATGCTATTAAGAATGTCATAAAGTATTGTGCCATTCAGCTGTCTCAGAGGAGCATATAAAACCATGTTTCTGCATGAGTATAAAATTGGCAATCATATTTATGAGGTCTTCTCCATGCAGCACTGGCTTTGGACCGT
Organism: Lyroderma lyra; assembly: GCA_004026885.1. NCBI lineage: Eukaryota > Metazoa > Chordata > Mammalia > Chiroptera > Megadermatidae > Lyroderma > Lyroderma lyra. The sequence continues at coordinate 64,080 of PVJL010005823.1, forward strand.
CCTTAGCCCTTGTGATTTAGGTCATAGTAACTAAAAAGGAGTTCGTGATTGCTGTGGTCTGAATGTTTCCAAAATTCATACAGTAAAACCAAATCCTCAAGTTATTAGGGGTGACCCTTTGGGAGATAATTAGGTTACGGGGGGTGGAGCCCTCATGAATGAGATTAATAATCTTATTTTAAAAATTGCCTAGAAAGAGTTCTTTTTCCTTCTACCATGTGAGGCTATGAAAAGAAGTCTGCAAACCAAAAAAGGGTCCTCACTTGACCAACATGTTGGCACACTGACCTCAGACTTCCAGCCTCTAATACTGTGAGAAATATATTTTTGTTGTTTATAAACTATCCAATTTTTGATATTTTGTTTTAACAGTCAAAATGGACTAACAGTGATATTCACTGGGCTTCCTATAAAAGCAAATTAATGACACCTGTATTTCTTACCTCTAAATTCCATATTCTGAATCCCACACAATTTTCCCTTGGAAGATATACCTGGGGTCAACTACCAAATATAGGTATTTTCAAATGACATTAAAATTTAGAATGCAGGTTTTTAAAAATTTTACATCCATTTACATCCATGCATTTATTCAAGTAATATATGTAGAGCACCCACTGTTTGTCCTAGGCAGTATGCTTGATAATGAGGATGCTTTGGTGACCAAGTCAGACCTGGCATCTCTCTTCATAAAGCTTAAATAGAGCTGTTTTCCTAGAGAGGAAAACAGAGGCATGTCAAATAAATATCCATGTCAGCTGGAATAAATGTTACAACAGAAGAAGAGGCATCATGAGCATATATAACAGTAGGACCTGGATTTGATGTGTGGTCAAAGAAAGCATTCCTGAGGAAATAGATCTTTAGATTGGGATTGGAAAGATAGGGAATAGAATAGGTGCTTTTCAGGCCAAGAGGGAGTATGCACAGAATCTTCAAGCTATGCAGGGCTTATTTACACATACTACATTATTCATGCTACAAACCAGATGTGAAGAAAAATGTGCTATTTTACATATCATCATTATTTTGGTTTTCTTTGTGAATATCTGATGCTATCCATCCAAGCTTAGCAAGGGAAACAGAAATAATAGGGGATATATATTAAGAGATTTAGTGCAAGTAATTGGCTCACATAATTGTGGGGATGGGATAGGCAAGTCTATAGGCAAATCCATAAGACAGATTTTCAGAAAGGGAACACTGGAATCTCACCAGGTGCTGCAGAGACTGTTTTTAAGACCTATCAACATAGACTATCTACTGATTATGGATTTTAATCATATTCACAATACACCTTCACAGCGGCTCCTAGGTTAGTATTTGATTGAATTACTGGAACTCTTGCCTAACCAACTTGATACATAAAACTGACCATCACATCAATACAATATAACTTTGTCCACTTTGAACATTTTAAACAATCCTTTCAAGTAAGCCTCAGCTTCTCATTTAGGTAAAAAACATATTCCTCACACTTTGTGCCTCTCAGCCCACTTCTGTCTCTATGATGGCTTCCAGGTTTCTGAGGGTGAGTGTGCTAGGAAGCTTGTGCCTTGTGAGATCTGGGATCATGGGAGGGGTGTAGGGTTCCTACTCGTGCTGGTCTGTGTGTATATGTATTCACTACTGGTGTTTGTGGCCTCCAGGTTCCTGTCCCTGGTCTACCTGGTTGCCTGCTCTTCTGTCCTGTATGTGGGTCCTTGGCAATATTTCTGGACCCCCTGCGGTGGCTAGTAATGTGGAACTGTAGACTGCTCTTTCGCCCTCCAGTGGGCCCCTGCCTAGGAGTTTTCACAGTCTCTCCCTCACCAGCAGGGCTCAATGGTAAACCCACTGGTTCTCTACGTGCTGTCCACTTCACATGGAAGCAGCTTCCAAATGCTAACTTCAGCATTACTCTCCGCATCATGGGAATGTCCCACCTTCACGTCACTGCTCCCCTAACTGGACAAAGGGTGGCGTCCTCCATGGCGTCTTTGGGGCAGATGATGCTTTATCCTCAGTGCTCCCTCAGCAGAGCCAATAAGCATGTCTTATGTTGCTTTTCATTTTTACTTTTCCCTTCCCACAGCCCCCCAGGCTTAGAAAGGGGTGGACTTTCTTTTCTTTTTGCAGAACTCTTCTTGTGTGGCTTATAGGCCTAACCCTTGGAAGTCAGTTGAAAAGCACAGCTTAAATTAGTCATGTTGTCCTTCACCAGGCATGGATTCAGGAGGAAGGACTTCTTTTTCTGCTGCCGGTACATGGTTTATTAGGGGACATTCAGGGCTTAGACGTGGGCCGAGGGTGGTGTGGATTCGGGGCGGAGAAGGAGACAGTGAGGAGTGCTTTATTCAAGCTTTGCTTGGAGTCCCAGAATTTAAATGTCAACTCTAAATATAAATGCTAATTAGATTTTAAAATGGTTTCTTATAGTCATAAAAACCCCTAAACCAGCACAAATGGAACATGCAGTGTTTGTATCAGTGATATGAATGGATTCCTAATGATCCATTTATCTTTCCTTAACCCATCCCCACATTTAACCAGAGGCATTTGCAGCATCAATTATTGAAGAGAAGGGTTCAGTTTGAGGCCAAGAAGTAAGTTCATTTATTCCACAAATATTTATTGAGTGCACCTAGGTACAGCCTGTAATATGAAATCTGAGTCTTAGTTTATAATTGGCTATTTAGCCATGAGAAAGGCGTATTCTTTGAAGAATGTAATTTAGATAGGTGGAAGAAGCAGAACTTTGCACATTCTGTGATCTGATGAAGCAGAGGCAGGGCGACTCCACAGGTGTGCTAAGAAGGGCCCACACGTGGTTTAATCCTCTGCTGTCACTCTCTTAAAATTCTTAATAATTTGTGAATGTGCCATCACAAATTTATTTTGTGTTGGTCCTAGCAAGTTGTGTAGCCAGTCATGAGAGGAGGGACTTGTCTTCTGATCTTGACTTCATGTACTAGAATTTAGGCAAGTTACTTCAATGTAAACCCCATTGCCTCATCTGTAAAATGGGGATATACCACTGCCTACATGAGTTTAATTGGATGTGTGACTAGAGTAATTAGGGCATTTGCTCAGCAGTTAATAAGCATGTAGTAAACAGTAGCTGCTCCTGATCTTACTAATACATACACGCATGTGTTTTGGAGAGAAACTGTTTTTGCAGCCTGAACAACCTACTAAAATGGCAAATAAATTTCAGTTCTAAAATAAAAACAATATAAAATCATTTTTAAAAATTCCAATGTATTACCTTATTAGTACCAACCTTGCTATTTTATTAATCACTGGTTAGTTTTCTCACAGCAAGTAAGTAGACAGGATCCCCCCTCAACCCCACAAATTTAAATTAAATTTGGAATGTATTTTTTCTTACAACTTTAAGATTGCTAAGTAGCATGATTTTCTAAAGAAGAGGTAGTAGGCTCTGATAGCATTGATTTGCTGTCAGGAACTTGGCAATTTAACTTGTATTTTAAGGAATTAATATTTTATACAGATTTATAAATAAATTAAGTGTACATAAACTCTAATAAATAAGGTTGGAACTGATGGGCCAATGGGAGTGGCAGATTAGGAAGAAGCAGTAGATATAATACAGTAAAATTATACATATTTTAAAAATGTACAACCAACCTATTTGAGAAAGGATTGGAAGTAGAATACCTCATCCATTCGGCATACGAGGGAATTGATAAATGAAGTTTTCTCATACCTGAAGATTAAAAACTAAAACTTGTAATGTTTGCTTCAAAATGTTTTAATGGAAGTTGTTACTATGGAAATCTTTAAGTATTGCAGGCATCTGATTTAGAATAGAACATACTAAGTATTGTGTATCTTTTATTAATCATTCTGGCCATCCCTATAAATATCATGCCTTAACAGTGGTTGCTCTTTGGGGGCTTCAAAGGAGCATAGGAGTGCTCTACTTCTTTCAAGCTGGTGCTTGTTTCATTTGTTGGCACGACTTCTGCTTTCTAATGACCCTTTAATTGATGTTTCTACAGCTCCCCCTTTCTTTAGGATTTTTTAATGTGTTTGATTCTAGTCACTCTCTTTATGTGGCTAGAATTAAGAGATCTGTAAAACCGCAGTACCTGAGCCAGTCTTGCACCATATGGTACAAGTAGAGAAAGCTGGTTTCAGAGAGATGGGAAGCACGCAGAAGGACCGAGATGAGAGAAGACAGAGAGCACGCCCGTGTCCCTGAAGGCTTCCTGCCTTCCGCTTCTAGAACCTGTGAGATCCTGCTTCCTTTAGGTTAGGTATCTCCTCATCTTTTATGGACAATTCCAAAACTTTTAAAAAATGTAGTTTGAATTTGCATTCTTTGCTTGTGAACGAGGGCATCTTAAATAGGACTGCATCTATATTAGACTTCTGAGTAGTTACTATTCAATGTTAACTCATTTGAATTTGCAGTTCCCTAGCTCTGGGTCTTTTGCTTTATTTTTAACCCAGATTCAGGACTTTATATTTAGCTCGATTAAATTGCAGTATTACTAAGGTGATACATTTAACTATTATAACAATCTAAGTGAAAGACCTGAAGGTCTGTGATAGTGGTAGGCCATATCAGATTCTGGAGAAACTATGAAAGGTAGGATAATATTAGGAGGAGGTTTGGTAAGACTTGGTGTTGACTGGACATGAAGAGATGAATGAGGAGCTTAATTCTTAGGAGAACTGACAAATGAAAGGGTAGAGATTGATGCCACTCCCTGAGACAGAACACGTACGAGGTGCTGAACAGGATGAGCTCCTTTCTGGTTGTGTTGAGTTTGTGTCACATGTAAGAGAGAAGTAGTGAGTCTGGATCTCAGGACAGAGACCCAGAGGACCGTTAAGAAGTCCAGGAATTACCAGTTTTTGAGTGCTAGTTCACTCCAGGTGCTGAGAGACTACTCAACAAAGATGCATAGTGTGAGAGGAGAAGGCTAGTGATGGAACGCTCAGGACAACCAACCAGTGAAAAAAGGGGACAAACTGCTGAGAACACATGGAAGCAGCAGCCTGCGATGTGTGAAAGAAAGCAGAAAAAGACGGTGTTGGGAAGACCATGAGGAGACGTGCTTGAGAAGGACAGAGGGTCAGCAGTGTCACCTGACACTGAAAAGTCAGGTCGGATGGCGGGTGACGCAGGCCCGTGAGCGCTGAGCACGCAGAGGCAGTGCCTGACGTTCGATGCGGCCCTGTCAGTGGATGAGTCTGAGGAAGACCAGGTTGCAGTGGGTAGAGAAGTAGTGGGCAGTGTGGAGGCGTCTATCATGGAAGAGGGCACCCATAAAAACCTGGCATTTATTTAAAAAATTGTTTATTTATTCTTACATGTTTAAACTTCACTCACCTTCAAAGGACTCTCCGTTTGATGCCATTCACCTATGGAGATGCCTTTTCCATTGCTCAACACAGTTGTTGAACTTGTCTGTTTTGATGCCTTTTAGTGCTTCTGCTGTTTTTGTTTTGTTTTGTTTTGTTTTGTTTTTTGGTTCACCTTTTCCACATCAGCCAAACATTTCCCTTTGAGAACTTTTTTCAAAGTAAGTCACTTGGGATGAAATCAGGTGAATAGGGAGAGTGGGACACAGGGATCATGCCATTTTGGTCAAAATTACCATCATGAAATGGGCAAACGCATTGAGTCTCCAAAAAAGTTCACTGAAGCCAAACGCAGTCTCTCACAACATTGCCAGCTGGCACATTGATGTAGATGGGTTCCTAGAATACTCACCTAGCCCGGGAAGCCTGTATTACAAGGGGACCAACTTCCAGAAGATAATTTTGTACACTACTCCCCTAGGGGAAGAAGGAAGCATAAATTCCTTAATTTGTGAATTTGGAAAAACTGGGTGTTCATAGTTTACTCTTTGTCTTTCCTTCCCATTGTGAATTCTCCATTTCCCCCATGCTGTTGTGACTGGGCTTGTAAGACTGCTTCAGTGGGCTTTTCAATATTAAGAGCTTTATTGGATTCCCAGACTTTAGCCATCATCTCCAATAACGTCAATAATAAGAAGGATAATATTTTTGGACTTCATCGACTTTTGTCTTGCAAGGTCAGGCAATTAAGTTCGTGAACTCATCCTAGAAAAAGTGCTGCATACCTCATTGCTAAATATCACTACAGTCACCTTTGAAGTACTCCCCTTGGGAAGCTACGCACCGAGGCCAACGCCTAGTCTACCTTTCAAAGCAATTTGGAATTCTTTTTCTGGAATGGCCATTAAATCTGTCATTGTGCCCAAAATCTGATAATTAAGTTTGCAAACTTGCCATTGTGCCCTTAAGTTGGCAGCACTGTACAAACAACTCAGTAAGGTGTCAGATTTTTGGTATGACAACAGCTCTGATAGCCATTCCAGAAAAAGAATTCCAAAATTGCTTTGAAGGGTAGGCTAGTCGCTGGCATCGGTGCACAGCTTCCCAAGGGAAGTACTTTGAAGGTGACCATAGTGATATTCAGCAATCAGGTATGCAGCACTTTTCCTGGGATGGGTTCACAAAATTAATTGTCTGAACTCATATTTCTCAATTGGCTCAGAATTCAAATATAAAATAAACAATTATTCTTTTTTACGCCCCTTAATGATTTTCAGCAAAATTTTCTTCTAAGATAGGTGGAAAGTAGTTGATAACAGAAGTTAAAATATCCACTTATGTATACAGAGGGAAATTTAAGAGAGTTTTGGCCTTTTGTTTCATGTAGGAGACAACAGGAATGAAATAGAATTTAAATAGAGTCAAGTGTAGATCCCTAGAATGAGTGTGTTGATGGACATTTTTCATTGGGGGGAAACAAAAAAGTTAGTAAAATAGTTTTTTCTTTTATCCTTCATCAGAGTTGACTAAGAGTTTTTAATTTTTTCAGTCACATTCTTTGTCAGAGTTCTCACCCTGGGTTCATGTCTCTGTTTCCTTTAACTTTTTCCGAAGTTGTTGTTATGTACCTAATACGCCTAGTATTGATCACTTTACTGTGATTAGCTCCAAGATGGCTCACTCACTTCTCTGACAAGCTCTTTACTCAGTGGTTCTCAATCTTTGGGTCACGACCCTTTTTGGGGTCGAACGACCCTTTCACAGGGGTCGCGTTGCCTAAGACCATCAGAAAACACACATCAGATATTTACATGACGATTCATAACAGCAGCAACATGACAGTTATGAAGTAGCAACGAAAGTAATTTTATGGGGGTCACCACACCATGAGGAACTGTATTAAAGGGTCACAGCATTAGGGAGGTGGAGCACCACTGCCCTAAACAGTTTTTAAATTTGCAAAGATTTTAGTCTAAAATGATGGTTTCCCAACATACTTCCTATCCCTTCAGAGCAGTGAAATTGAAAGCCTAGTTGAGAGTAACATTCATTTCAGTTAACATACTTTGGCTGCCTGTTTAGTGAAAGGCAAGCAGGAAACAGTTATTTATGTTGGTAATGTCAACTATGTCAAACGTTTTATGAATAGCAATTTTGGCCCAGGAAGTCTTTGTCATTACTCTTGTGTTCTGTGAGTGCACGGAAAAAGAACACCCAAGTTTAAGGACAGGAGCTGGTGTGTACCTTTAGGAAGGAGGAGGCTTATTTTATTGCAGAAATGCCTCTTAAAATTTTTTAATTAAAAAAAGAATCTCTTCTGGGTTGACACACCTGCATGTGAGCCACATTTGCATTGAGAAGAGGTAAGAACAGTGTAACATGTTAAGTAGTGAACTTTGTTTTCCTAAGTAGGCTTCTGATCCAAGTGTTCTGTGGCTCTGGACATTTTTCCCTTTCGTGGTGGCATAATTTTAAACAGTAAGATCACATATTTTTCTCTACAGATATACATTTACTCTAGTAAAATAATGTTGGAAAGACTTTCACTTTCCATCCTGAATTCCACTTGTCACCTTTGTCAAAAATCATTTCAGGTATATATGGACTCTCTTCTCTGTTCATTGATCTATTTGTCCTTATTTAGCACCAGACTGTCATGATTATTTTAGATTTATACTAAGTCATAAAATCAGACAATGTTAATTCTCTAATTTCATTATTCTTTTTAAAGACTCTGAACCTGGAGTTTTTAATCAGAATTACTTTGTACTTATGTAAAGCTTACTATTCTTGTACTCTCGTTGAAAAATAATAATTTTATGAATGGGTTAGGGAAGAAATATAATATGTAAGTGTGCATTTTTTTTCCACTGGGCTTCCTAGGATCAATATGTGACATGCCATGAAATTTGTAGTGTCTCAGAGCTATTCTTTTGTGTTGTGAAGCAGGTTTCCTGACATGTGTGCCATCTGCTGATCGATGTTTCCAACTGCATTGTGTGATGATGAACTTCCTTTCCTCTCTGTTCATTTAGTGTCTTCAGTGACATATTCTCCAGCCCAATCTTTAAAATACTTATATCACACACGTATGGGCACGTGTGTGTACACGCACACATCGTTTCCCTATCTCATTTATATTTCTTTCCTTTCCATGTGTATCCTTCCTATCCAAGTACCGAGTTTAACATTTTTCTCATCCCAAGAGCTTTTCAGAATGGCCCTGAAGATTCAAATCTCCACTCAGTAAGCCCCTGAACTCTAAGGATGGCGTTTTGTCAGGCCATTGCCAATCTGTTTCAAACTTCATTAAAGATAATTAGTTTCAGTGTTTTAAAAACTACTCCATGTTGTCTCGAAGCCTAATGGGGAGTAGCTTCCATTAACAACTTTCAAAATAGTTTTTATACATAATAATTTTTAAATAGAAAAATTTAAACACATTGAATATATTTTGCTTCCCTATTCTCTGGCCATTTAGAGTACTTAAGAAACTTGAGGAAACTTTGAAAATGTTTACTATAGACGTGGGGCTCTTACTAACCAGTGTAGCAGTGATTTTTTACCATAGCAAACTAAACATACCTGTGTAGTGTTTGAAAGTCAGTATTTAATTAGAAAGCAGTTGATAGATGTAACTGTCTAGATGTGGGATTCTCCTTTCTTCATCCCTGATTTTAAGAGTCCTAATATATTAATATCCAGAGCCTACCACAGTGATCATACTTAGCTCTAGTAATTACTAAGGATTACTTTTTTTGCATCAATATCAGAGGCTGTTCTAAAGTCAATTCTGTAGTTTGGCTCTTTTTTAACCAAGTTGTTTTTATTACCTTTTATATATATGTAATATGTGAATGATCAAATTATGATTTGTAAGGGTATTTCTAAGCCTCAGAATCAATGATAAGTCCACATACAGCGTTCCTGAGTGCTAAGCACTGCATGTGTTCTTTAACTTTATTATCATCCTTATTTATAGATGATGACACTGTGCTTAGATGGCTGCAGTAACTTATCCAAGATCCTAAGTACATGGTGGAATGAAGCCAGTATTTTAACCAAGTCCATCTGACTTCATAACAAGCTCTTAATACACACTACTGCCTATTTCTCTATTTCACACATTTACTCTCTTAAAACAGGTTTTCCTATAAAAGCTCTGATGGCGTTTTCAAATCCCAGTTATTTCCTAATTAAGATTTATGTTGTAATATACAAACATAGAGTTGTAGGAGAATTAAACACACACACACACACACACACACACACACAAACAAAACTAATTTTGTGTGCGTGTCCAAAATGCAATGCTGCCTCTTAGTGGGGCCTTTTCTCCATAGCAGTCTTTGCATCTTTGCTCTGCTGTTAGCCATCAAGTCTTGTGTATTAACTAAGTCCTAATTTCATGCAAGTGTTAGTATGTGCACATTTCAGTGTGGTTACAAAATTTTATTTTTATTTTTTGCAGTTTAATTGAGATACAATAGACATATATCATTGCATAAGTTTAAAGTATACAACATAATGATTTGATATATGTACAAATTTTTATTTTTCTTACTAACATTTTCTAATGTCTTTTCTCTAATCATTCCAGTTTTCTACGTTCATACCTCCAGGGTATGATGTGCAATGCCCTCTTTGTTCCTGTGACAGATAATCAATTATAAAAACAGAAAGAAGTGGCCTGGTGCATTTTATTATCTTAGGTCTGATATCTGATTTTATTAAGGATGTTCATTATTTGGGTACTCTTTGTTTTCATATGTGAGAATGCATGTGTGTATGTGTGTGGAGGGGCACAGGAGAAAGCTCTGTCAGAGCCTATGTTTAGTAGTGAGTCCTCAGATACACTTTATCTTTCCATCTCTGGGTCCATCTCAAACTCATTTCTGTGGATCCAGCATCTAAAAATGTCTCAAATGCCTGAATCTGTAGACAATCCAGAGTTTGGAAATGGACCCAGGAAATGCCTAGAGAGAATAAAAAGAGATTTAATTAATCAAGCTTATATCTGCCAGTGTTTTAAATGGACTATTTAGTTGCTCAATAGCAGGCCAAATCTGAGCAAAAGCAAACAGCATATGGAAGCATTCTAACATAGTAAAAAGAAAAAAGAATCATGAGAAAAACTGGATTCATAGGCTCTACCACTGAATGGTGATATGAATTTAGATATATCCATAAGTTCTCTCTACGAAAGAGATCGTGATGCTTGATGGTAAGCTACTTGAGGATCACGGCAATATTATACATCATCTTCTTGTGTAATAACAACTCTAAAAAAATTAATGTATCATATAGAATTTTCAAGCTTTTTGACTGAGTATTCCCTCAAAATATTTTTATAAGCCAACAATGTACTCTAATCGCATCTTAATTTTTTCATTGTATCTTCATAAGGATAATGTTTTTGGTTTGTTATAAACACCAGTTTTACATAAAACTTTACACTTTTAATTGTGTCCATTGGAATATAAATATCATAGCAAATTGAAACCCACCAATATTCATTAATTAGTATATGTATGTACCAGCTCGATTTTAAAAGATGGAAATTTCACATTGTTAGGGTTTCTTCTTGAGACTTTTTCTTCCAGTCCACTTCTCCTCAGAATTATTATTCATTCACAAAAGTTTAAAAAAACATAGAATTAAATATTTTTCTCATTCTTAAGAATTTATTCGAAGCACAACTCTTTTCATGAGATCGAGAAGATGCAAATGGTATTTGATGATGGAAGATTCAGGCTCTTTGTCATGCAGACCACCCCTGACCCACTAGGTGTGGTTAGAACTGCTTACTTATATGTGCACATTATGTTCTAATTCTTCCTTAAAACTGTGGCTACTTTTTTATGGTCTGCTTTTCCTTACTAGACTACAGCCTCTATAAGGATAAAGACTTAGTCATCTTGTTCACTGTGTCATTTCCAAGGACTAATCTAGGGACAGAATAACTGTAGATGCATAGTTAATATGTTCAATTGATTTTTATTGGTAAGTGAAGGATTCAAATTAAGAGCTGACAAAAACTTGACTAGGAGAGGGAAGTATTACAAAAGCCAGTGGTCAAATAAAGCAATTATTTATTACAAGATACAATTTATTTCAAGGGATTTTGACCATAAGCATGTCAATTACAATTTTGGAGAATGAAGTTTCAGTAGAATGGAATTAATGGAAGTTAGAGTGTAGAGAATATAGACTTAAAGACTTATGGGTAATAGGAAGGAGAGGCTGTAAAGGAAAAGAGAAATTTAGAAAACCTGGAATGTGTGGGCATAGGGGAAGGAAGGTTATGGCCACCTGCTCTGAGTAGTGTGCTACATAATCAATAGGGGGTAAATGAAAGGATTTCTTAGAAGTGATAAGAAGCCAACTGAAACTGGAAATCTGAATTGTCAGTGGGCCAAATTTACATAGTCCCATAACTTTCTCTGAAAAAGCTTAGCTGAAACCAGGATAATAGGACGTAGATAAGGGCGAGAGTCCAGGATTTAGGACTGGAATAGCAGAAGGGTTAAGGAAGTGATGGACTTGAGAGCATTATTAAAAATCTCATCAATAGAACTGAATATGGAAGATCTCAACACGTTCAACAGACTATTTTCAAGTTATTAACAAGTCTAAAAATGATAACATTTCCTACTGAAACTGCTGCCTCTTTTCCAAGCGAAATATGTTATTCTCGTGTCTTGAACATCTGCTACTAGAAAAAAATAATCTCGGAACCTCAACATTATATATCAGTGTACAAGTCAAAGTAGCACTCAACTCACTGAATGAATCAAGATGAGCTCATCCAAGATCCCCTTTAGAACATATCTAATCTTCTATCAGTGGTTGAGTTCAATGTAAAATATAAATGAAAAATACCAGCTTTTTTGATGCCACATACACCACCCAGCCTGAGATGTATAACTAATACAAGAGAGCCCAAATTACTCTAGGCAGTGGCTATGTTGGACGTTTCAGGAAGGTGGGTTAAGATGTTAGTTAACTCGAACCTTTTAATGGACTAGCAGATGGTGGTTACCTTAGCAACTGTAGAAGTGTGCTATACTTAGATGCTTTTTTCCCTGAGAGCTGATTGTTGAAACATTTATTCTGGTGTTAAGATGTTGTAAAAAGAAAAATAAAAATGAATAGGAACCTAAACTAAGGTAAGGGTTTATCAAAAAATCAACATTCCAAATCACCATTGCTAAAGTACTTTCATATTTACCTTTTTTTCTCTAAGGTAATGATTGAAATAGGGATTCAACATTTTAAGTAATGCACCTATTCTGTTGTACTAGAATTTTATGGTAAAATTTTACTAATATTTTCAGAAATCAAAATTGGTAGGACTAATTTTGCAGTCAGCAGTTAGATTTTGAAATGTTAAATATTACTTGTAGTCTCTATCTCCAAGAGTGTTCATATCAAAAATAAATATGACCTTAAGTAGTTTTCTTCCATACGCCATTCTGAAATGAAATTGAATGATTACCGACATTGAACACTTTTTTCTCCTCTCATAGGTAAATGTTCTTCTTAATATATTTTAGGTGTATTAACATTCAGCTTTATCAGATTCTTCAGCATCCATCTGCATCAGAATAATTTCTGGTACTTGATAAAATACAAATTTTCAGGTCTCTTTCCAAAGCACTTTGATTCAGTGGGGCTGAATACTTCTCAGTTTCACAAGTTTATTCTGATGCAGATGGTTCCTAGATAACACTTAACAAACAGTTTCAGCTTGATGCCCCAGGGAAGACTTGGGTCACTTTGACAAATGACAGACTCCGAAGGAGGCAGATAAATTTCATGCTGACTATGTGAGGCTTGGAACATAAAAATGCTACTAAAATTTCTAGAAAATCAATTTTTTTAAGGAAAGATAGTCTTTAGTTGTCATTACTAACAAGGGAATTAAAATGCAATATATCATTTAAAAAGATCATTCTAATATACATATATTTTTAATTCCTAAAGCTTACATTAAAATTTTTTTCTCTTTTCAAAGATACCCTTATCTCTGCTGTATATGAGGCAATATGGTGGAACTGAAAGGACTCAGGTTATGCAACCAGACAGCAATGTATTTAGAAGAATATTAGGCAAGTTATTTCATGTTTAGAACCTCAGTATCTCCTTTGTTAAAGTGGCAATGACCTTAACTACAACCCTGGATGCTTGTGAATAATAAATGTGTCCTGTGTAGAATAATATTCACTCAAAAATTGCCTGTTTTCCTCCCTTCCTCATATAAAAAGGACATTTACCCAGTATTGACAACTTTCCAGTTTATGATTCAGTAGATCCAATTGCTAAAATTAAGCCAGTCTTAATGCACATCTAAATATGAATAATAAATTGTGTTCTCAATTTGTTTTCTTATATATATTTTTCTATTATATCTGTTATTTCCCTTACATTAATCTTCCAATTCTAAGCCAAACTATGTAACATCATTTATATGCTGATAATAGAATTACTAAAAGAAATAAAGATTCTGGATGAAATAATAGCAGAAAAATATTATTGAATCACAATTGTCTGATAGACAAGAAAGAAACAGAATTTCAGAGAGCTAAGGTAGGATCAATCCATGCTTCTTTATTTTCCTAGCACCTGCAGTATTGCTTGGTACAGTGTTGGAATGAATATTCAATCAAGCCTTGGTAAATGATAAATGAAATTAAATGAAATGGAAACCTCAATTTAATAAAATAATGAGCTTCTGTCAAGCATGTACTAAAAGGTAGCAAGTAATATTATCCTGAGAAGGATTATATGAGTGAGCATTGTTCTTAAAAATCAAGAACATTTAAAATAGCAGTTATAAATACAAAATTATAATTTTGAAATAAAACTAAAACAATAGAGGAGGAAACCAAATAATTGAATATCATAAGATGGGGCAGCAGGTGGCAAAGCTAGTCAGAGGTGATTTGACCATTCTAAAGGAAGTTCTTTTAGAGCCATTAACAACTCAATTATTGTCATGAGTCATGACCTTGGAATTCAATTAGTATATGACATTCCTTTGTAAATAGCATCCTTTATTTCTGCTTGGTTTACTTGAACCTGCATCTTTAATAGTTTAGGTATCACCATGGCAACTGAGATAGCAGGATCTGGCATCATTTCTGTTGAAGATTGAATAGTGCTATTTCCTGAGGAGTACCTACAAAGCATGTAAGGTGGAATATTTAGGGCACCATTGTGAAACTAAATGTGATTGTTAAAAAAACAAATAATTCTGTCTCATAAATTTTTGTTAAAAATCTTATGGTCTATGTTTTCTTTGTATTTAATTTTTAAAAATTTTGTTACTACAACTTTATGAATGACCAGACATTAACGAGAATGATCCTTTATGACAATGTAATTTTCCTTCTTTGAATTTTTGTGAATGTGATGTTGTACCTTTATTAAGGTGTATCTCAGTATTATTGTTTTCATTTTTGAGCGATTGCTTTATATGGATAATGCTGTGAAGTTCTCATTATTACATCATCCTTTATAAATAAGGTCATAGGGGCTAAGAAACTGACTTGCTCCTTGTCACACAGCTCTCAAATGAGAGATCTGGAATTGGAATTCAAAGATCCAGCAGAATTCGAAGTATATGAGGTCTTATCCACATCACTTTTGTATGTCAAATTTGAATGAGGAATGTATATGCAAATATGTATGTATATGCAAACATAAACATGCATGTAAAACATGTTGCATATGTATTCAACGCATTGAATTTTTAAACTCTAATATCATTTAAAGGTAGAGACTATACCTTTTACATTATGGCATCACCTTTAGCAATTATACCAAATGCTTTTCTATGGGTGTCAAATGTTACTCTATTTTCTCCAATGATTCTAGTGTGCAATCTACTTGTAAAGTTTCTATACTTAAGACTGTGTCTCTATAAACTGGAATATAAATGAAAGACAAGAATAGGAGTACTGGAAGTACTAAGCATGAAATATATCTGTTTATACAATGTGTATGGTATTTCACATAGGAAAAAAGTGATTTTATTTTAATGTTATATCAGAAAGTCATAATGAAATGTTTTACACTTATCATTTTATTATATAAGGACTTATTTTATGAGTATTAGTATTTTGAATGAGGAATAGACCGGGACTCAAACAACTTTGCTCAAAAGCACTGCTCTACCATTTAATAGCTTTACAGCATTAAGTCAATCATTTTCTTTCTAACCCTTGATGTGCCAGATTTGTAATAAAGAAATGCTACCAATCCTTATGGAATTTTGGTAAGGATCAGAGAAAATTTGTCAAAACATTTTATTGGGAGTGGTATGTTATGCACTTCGAGTCTGTCACTGTGTGCTATTCGTGGTGAGTCCAAAAGCTCCTTCCCATTAGCATCCAGCACCGTCATTTAGTGAGAGTTCTGAGCTGGAACCAATGCCTGGAACAATGTTTCGCTGCTTATGTAGAGGTATAGTAGTTAGATAATTTATCCTTGATGTTTTGTTGGTTTTGAATGCTATTATGACAGAGAGATAGTTATACTCATAAAGTTATCCACTTTGTTTCCTGCACTGGGCTCCCACTCTTCTCTCAGAGTCCTCGTGCCCTGTAACTTTCTGCATCACAGAAGTCAGTTCATTTTCTTTTTCTGTCTGCCCCTTTTAATGTCCTTCGAATAAAAAGGGCATCTGGCTCTGCTTATAACCTTTACTACCAAATGACGCAATATTCTAGTAGGACATATGAGGAATACTTAAAATGCTGTTATTCTTACCAGCAGAATGGTGGGGACATCTTGAAGGCCTCTGGGGTTTTGCTACAGCAGTGCAATTCCCCGCTCCATCCTTAGTATCAGGCTTCATGGTAACCATGATTTCTATCCCTATTGTCTCTGTGTTCTTTTCTATAATCCTAGTCATGCAGTAGAGCTTTGAGATGGAATGTCATCATGGCCAACATTTGCTACCTCACAGATAGTTATTAATGTGGTGCCTTCTTCCTTTGAACTTATAATCTATCATGAACACAGATGCTCACAATCAATTTCAATGTCCCGACCGTGTGTTGACAGATGACTACCGAGTTCTCCTTGAGCTATTTCCAGTTTGTCTGTCCTCATGGATACTTCGTAATTTTAAGTATAGAATTATTCAAACACTAGTTCAAATGATGAGGAAGACTTTATTCAGGATGATTGAGATGACAGGACAGGTGCAATCAGGGAGAGAGAGCTTTGAGCACAGCAAGAAGTGGGGATTTATAGCCCAGAAGCAGGGTATCACAGGTTCCCACTGTCTCAGTATAATGACCTTTTCTATTTATTTGTTTGTTTGTCTGTTTGTTTATATTAAGTTTATTGGGATAACATTATAAATGACATTTTATAAATTTCAGGTGTACACCTTTATGATATGACATCTGTGTACTTTATTGTGTGCTCCCCACTCAAAATCTATTCTCCTCTCACCATCTACTTAACCCCCTTTACTCTCTGCGTGCTCCCCCTAACCTCCTTCCTTTTTGGTAACCACCATTTGTTGTCTGCATCTATGAATGTATTTGTTTTAATTACACATGTTATTTGAATCCCCTAGCCTTGTGATAATTAGTGAAGCAGCAATAGACAATAATATGTCAGGCTAGCCCTTGGCAAAATTGAGAGTCTAAATAAGCAGAACAAGTTGTCTGGATTCATATGGTCTCTACATCCTCCCCCTGTACTGCCTCTACCTCAGGGACTTGGTCCATGGCTGGTATGCTCCAGGTAATGCTTGGAGAGCCACCTCATCCCCAGAGTGAGTTCTGTTCTAGACAGATAGCTTCTCATAGCCATGCCCTGGGATGGAACTACAGACATATGGGAGAGGAGGCAATAAAAACTGGAATTATCTTCTGGAGGGCGGGCCCCTTGTAGTACAGACTTCCCCTGCTAGGTGAGTGTTCTAGGGACCCATCTGCATCAGCATACTAGCTGCTGCTGTTGTGAGAGGTTGCATTTGGTTTCAGGGAATTTTTTTGGAGACTCTTTCAGCGTGTTTGCCCATTTCATGTTGGGTTTTACACAAAGTGCAGCATAGCAAGGCACCTGCCCACACTGCACTGAGTGTTCAGCAGTTTTTTACCAAAAATGTCATGACCTCCAGGCTCCACCTTTCTATTTACTTGATCTTGCACCAAGGGACTCTTTTTGTTTCCCTGGAAGAAAGAAAAGTCCTCAAGAGAAACATTTTGCCAATGTGCAATAGATGAAACAAAAAATGGCAGAAGCACTAAAGGACATCAAAATCGATGAGTTCAAACAGGTTTTGAGTGGAAAAGGCATCTCAATAGGTGGATTGCATCAAACAAGAGTACTTGGAAGGTAACTGAGGTTTAAATATGTGAAAATAAATACATAATTTTTATAAATAAATTCTGGGTTTTGGGGGGACCCCCCTTGTATAGTGGAGAATAGCGGGTGCTTATGGAGCTATTGTGCCTTTCACAGAATGAGAACACTAAGGAGAGTTTTCAGATGATTGCACATCTTCTCTTGGATATAAGATACCACACCTTCCATTAAAGAACTAAATATCTAATTGAGTAAAGGGACCTAAGGGCCATCCATGATCTCCAAATTTTCTGTAGGAACGATGGCCATCACAGAAAGTCCCTTAGCCAGGTGCTTCCTGATCTTGGAAACTTCTGGCTTCTTAACAAGCAACAGTGGCTTCATTCTAAGAGGGATTTCTGGGAAGTCACAGTCCTAGTCCTGAAGATTTTAAAAAATTCATAAACATACCTGAAGTGGCTTTTCTCTTCTGTTACTGAGTAAGAATCTTCTGGTTCTGTGTGATGCACATGCCACGATCTTTTCGTTCATTCTCCTTTCTGATACATGGCAAGACTCTGAGCTTGAGTGCAGGGACCATGCCGCTTTCTTCCCATTATCCCTGGTGACTGTCCTTGTGCCTGAAACAATGTAGGTGCACATGCATTTGCTGAATGAGTAAATTGTGAGTTGGGGTGATTATGTATAAGATTCCTACACTCATCCATTCACCTGTTTCTAATGCTAGTGAACACAAACCTACTAGAAGTTATTGTGCTTTATCACTAACTCCTGCTTGGTTATAGATTTTGGCTCAGGTATGTTCCCTAATTATTTTCCACCACTACCAGTTCAAAATCAGCATATAATTAGCTCATTAGCTTCATCTTTGGTGACACCTTTGCAAACCTCCTGCTGGTAGCGTCCTTCTGGTAGCCGAGCTCTTCACCTTATCACAGAGCCTCATTTCTTTGCTTCTGACCCACTTTGCTTCTCCCGGAGGAGTCAGCACATCTCGGTACCTGGTGTCGCAGTCCTGGCGCAGAGGAGCCTGGGCTGTGTAATGAACGCCCCCCGCCCTCCTACCTGCCAGTCACCTGGCCCCTCAGGTTCCTGGAGCCCATTGCTCTCCCAGCCCCCTTGGTGCCTCTGCAGGTGTCATCACTGTGTCATCATCCACCTCGTGTTCTTTCTTCCTACAACTGCCCTCAGGCTTATCCTGGGGCGTCTCCCAACAGCAATGGGCACATAGCAATGGCTTCCACTATTGGCTGGAGCATAGTCGCTAAAATCAGGGACATTGCAGTCAGACTGTCTCAGATATAAATCCTGATTCCTTGTAAGTTGTATCTATGAGCAAGTTTCTTAATCTCAATTTTTTTAATCTGTAAAATAAAGATAATAATGCTTTATTTCTTTTTTGTTTTTATTTTTGCTCTAAGTTTCTATTTCTCACATCAAACTTGCAGAAATGTCCTTTTAGTTTCATATTTTTATTATGTCAGAATTATATACATTCACGGATTTGCATTTCACTTTAACTCATTCCTTTAATAACTCACGCATTAAATGAAATTTTAGTAAGTCCCTACATATGGCACATCCTATGACTAACACCATGGATAAAAATAATATGTTATTCCTGTCCTCAAAGTACTTATAGACTAGAATGGAAGGAATAAAATCATATACAATGCCATAAGTCAATAAAATGTTCCAAGAACTTGAGAAGAAAGAGATGGGAACAATTAGCTAGTAATTAAGGGCTTCCCAAAAGAGGTGACAGTTGAAGTGGACCTTGAAAAATGAGTGGAAATTTAGTAGTAAAAAGAGCAGTAGACATGATAGTCTACTTAGAGAATACAGAATTTGCTTTAACTTGCTAATTTTACTGTCTTCTTAAGTTAGAAACTTAAGTGACAAACCAATAACTTTTTCTACTATAAGTATTGAAATGTATGAATTTTCATCTATCTGTTTGAGCTCCATCTTACAAATTCTTCTATGTTGTATTTCCACTATGGAATTCAAAATATCTTCTTGTTTCTAGTATGACTCCTTTTTTGTTTCATTAGTAGAGTGTTAATTTTCAAATTTAAGTGGCCTCATTCTTATTGTTATTAATTTATAAACTTCAATTATTTTAATAGAGAACAAATTCTGCAAAATTTATTTTGAAATTTATTAAGACATTTTACAACATGACATATGGTTTACCTTGGTGAATGTTTCATGTATACATGGATCAAAATCTATATGTACTTTTAGTTATTGGGGGTCATGTTCTCTATACTCATATATCAGTTAAGTCAAGTTAGTTGGCAATGTTCATTCTTATATCCTTATTGATTTTTCTAGTCCTAGCAGTTACCAAGAGGGATATTAATACTTTCAACTGTGATTGTGAGCCTATTAATCTCTCCTCTGTTTGTCAGTGATTATGCATTTTGAAGGTCTGTCATTAGATGCACACATATTAAGATTTTTTTATTTCTTTTTGATGAATTGACCCGTTCATTAGTACAAAAAAATTGACCTTTTCCTTAGTGCTGGTAATACTTTCTGTCTTGAACACTACTTTGACATCAGTACAGCAGGTCTTTGAGTAATGTTTTGTTCAATGTCCTTTTGTTATAATGCTGACAAGAAAATAAAATTGGTTCCTGCAGGTGCCACTCTTTGTGTGGAGTTGGCACTTTCGCCCTCTGTCTGTGTGGGTTTTCTCCAGGTTCTGTGGTTTCCTCCCGCATCCGAGAGATGTGCATGAGAGGTGAACTGGCGTGTCTACATTGTCCCAGTCTGAGTGAGTGTGGGGTGGGTGCGAGTGCACCCTATGATGAGAGGCAGCCTCTCCAGGTGGGTTCTTGCCTGGTGCCTTGAGCTGCTGAGACAGGCTCATGTCACCATGACCCTGAACTGAAATTAGCAAGTTGGAAAAGAATTATCTTACTAGTTTGTATTATCTTCCTTAAGTGTGTGTGTGTGTGTGTGTGTGTGTGTGTGTGTGTGTGTGTATATATATATATATATATATATATATATATATATATATATGGCTCATATTTATTTATGTTGTAGGAATTTAACTCTTGTTTATATCAATTAGCCCATGGCAAAATTAGTTTTGTTATATGTTGTTTCACTTCAGGTCTCAATTTCCAAGAACCTATTGAAGACATTATTAAGCCAAACTTGTCCAACCCTCAGCCCATGAGCGGAATGTGGCCCAGGATGGCTTTGAATACAGCTAAACACAAATTCGTAAACTTTCTTAAAACATTATGAGATTTTTTTTGCAACCATTTTGTTTGTTTAGCCCATAGTTATTGTTAGTGTGACTGTATTTTATGTATGGCCCAAAACAATTCTTCCAGTGTGGCCCAGGAAAGCCAAAAGATTGGACACTGCTGATTAAGTGCAAACTTACTGTTTATACTTACTGCTTCCACAGTATGACTTTTTCTATTTATTTATTACTCCCTACCTCTGTGTTTTTCTATTTAAAGTCTGTTTGTTGCAGAGGATATCGTTGAATCTTGCCTTTTTATCTTCTCTGACAATTTCTGCCTTTTATTGTAGTATATAATATGTTTGCACTTACTATATTTTTTTCTTGCCAACCATAAGAATAAATACAATAAATGTAAATATACTATATACTACAATAAAAGGCAGAAATTGTCAGACAGGATAAAAGGCAAGATTCAACTGTATGTCTCTGTTAGTTTTCTATTTGTCACATGGATTTTCCCCCACTCTGTTTCCCTATTTTCATTGAGATCAATCAGATTTTCATTTTTGACTATTATTTGTTTACTGGCTTTTTTATTACAGTTTTCTGATGTTTTTTCTGGTGGTTGCTCCAAGGATTGTAATATTCATCCTTAACTGTCACCATCTACTAATGGTTAATATTACATCACTTCACATACAATGTAAAAACCATATACAATTACATTTCCACTGGTGGTGTTTGTGCTATTGATGTATATTTCAGTTCTATAAGCATTAAAAATTCCACCATACAATATCATTACTTTTGGTTTAAATAAATAGGTGCCTTGCAAAGAAATTATTAATAGGAGGAAAGAGATAGTATTTTATGTTTGCCTACATAGTAAAAATTTTTAGTTCTCTTTATTTCTTCCTGTAAATCTGATTTTCCATCTGGTATCATTTCTGAAGAACTTTAGAAGGCTAAATAACTTTAACCTTTGTCATAATGGGATGTTCTGCTAGTGACCAGTTTCTTCTAGTTTTGTTCTTCTGAAAAGTCTTTATGTTTCCTGAATTTTTTTTTCAATTTTCTTATTGACAGGTTTACTGATACATGCATAAAGGTGAAAGTTTGATAGGTTCTGATCAAAATATAATGTCTTTTATCCACCATAGCAATCTAGACATAGAACATTTCTTAATTCCAAAGACTTTTCTCATGCATCTTTGCAAGACCGGTGCTCTAACCCTTGAGCTATAGGGCCTTACTACTTCTCATGCATCTTTGAAGTCAGTTCTCTTCACTCTTTCTAGACCCTGACAGCTGACCTATTTTTTGTCTCTAAAGTTTTTCTTATTCCACAATGTTATGTAAATGGAACTATATAGTATATAAGATTGTGTCTGCCTCCTTTTCCTTAGCATATTTTTGAGTTCATCCTTGTATTGCATATATTAGTAGTTTATTTACTTCTATTGTTGAATAGTATTCCATTCTGTGGACTCTCCACAATTGGTTTATCCATTCATTAGTTATGGGCATTTGAGTTGTTTCTAGTTTTTTGGCTATTCTGAAAAAAGCTGCCATAAACATTTGCATATAAATTGTATGCAATTTATATGCAAATTTATGCAGTATTTACATTTTCAATGTGTAAATATATGCAATGTAATAATATATGCAGTATAAATATTGCATACAATTTGTATGCATACATTTATCTTGGTAAAAATCTAGGAGTGAATTTACTAAGTCATTTGGGAAGGTATGTTTAACTGTATAAGAAACTGCCAAAACTTTGCAAAATATCTGTAACATTTTCAATTTGCAGAGCAAATTATGAGGGTTTCGATTCCCGAGAGAACAAGTTCACTTTGGCCTGGTTTCAGCCATATGTGCACACGTTGGTCCAGAGAGAGTAGAATTTTTATTTATTTATTTTTTGGTAATTCCACAAAGTTAAAATCAATGAAAAGGCAGTAATTGTCCAAATGAAAATAAGATCTTGTCAATAGAAGAATGACTGCCAAGGAGATAAATGTTGTCATATTTTCTGCAACATAAATCACTTAAAAATGCTGGAGAAGCAGAAAGACTATTGGGTCACTGGGTTGGACTTTCATACTACCCCTAGTCTTGCCACTTACCATATGCATGACCTTCCATAGCACATGAGACACCTTGTGTGACATTTCTCTCACTTGTAATGCTAGAGGAGGGAATGGATGATCTTGACGATATCACTGCCATTTTGAGTTTATAGGAGTAATCTGAGCCATAGAATATCAAACATGTAATGAAAAAAACAGATTTTTAAAAAGTTATTTTCTATTCTATTTTCATACCTGTCGTATATTATTACTTATAAATTGGATAAATAACTGTCTCCTCTGCTGGTTTTAATAATATTTGAAGGTATTAAAAAGCTTTAAGGTTAGAAACATGCTTGTGTGTGTGTGTGTGTGTGTGTGTGTGTGTAGCACTTGAAAATAATTGGCAAGAGATTTACATAGATTGGATTAGTAGCTGTGGTGCCAATCCAGAGTGTATGACATACTATTAACAGAGCTTACATTTTTTAAACATAATGAAAGCTGCTGTATCCCAAATCCTATTCAGCCAGGCAGCCTTGATTCCTATTTGCTTGATTTCCAAAATAGTACTGGCTACACATGCTGTGGGAATCCCATGATAATCCAGCAATTGTTGCTCTTTGATTCTTTAAAAATACCTATTTATGCCATTCCATAAAAATATCCTTATAGAAAGCAAAACATTATTTTTTCAGGGAAAAATATTTCTGTTAATGAGTCTGCGTATTTTCCAATAGTCATTCATTTCTAGGGGCAATAATAATAATAAAAAGCCAACAATGGGGTGAATAGTACTCCATTTTAATGAACTGGACATTGATAGACTAGGCTGGTTAAAAGCTATATTACCAAAAAACATCTAAATACATTAAAGAAAATGTATAAGAAATTTACATCTCACATTTCAAAGATTCATCTGTTCTTTCTGTCCTGTCCTATCAGATCAAAGAACCTTAGCACATCTAGTAATTTCCCATGCAAATAGGAGTTTCTGGAATAGCATTACTTCTCGCTAGGATATTTGAATTTTAAATCTAGTTAGCATTTGTGAAATAAATTTTATGATACTATTTTAGAAACTTAATAGCAAGTAGTAAGTCTTTTTTAAGGATCAAGAGACAATGATGAGCAGAGTGGAGGAATCTTATTGGGGCCGTCATTGTACACCAACCCTTTCTCTAGGTTAGCCTAAAGACGAGTGTATCTGCCATATTTGTGTATGTATTAATTAAGGCTCTTTCTCCCGTGATAGTGAGAGAAAATGATAGAATCCAGCTCACGCTTGAAATTAAAAGGGGATTTATCTGCTAACAAAACTTGGAAATTTAAGATTAAGAAATGGCTTTAGATCCAGTCCCTAAATTCCTATTTCTAGGATACTAGCTCCCATTTCTTAAAAGTGCTTTTCTCTGTGTGATTCCATTCTTGGGCATAGTTTTTGGTTGTTTTGTTTTTTGTTTTTTTTTGGTGGCAGGGCGGCGGGTGTAGTTCCCTGGCTGGGAATCAAACCCAAACCGCAGCGTTGAGAGCGTGGAAGTCTAGTCACTACACCACCAGGGAACTCCCTAGGGCACAGTTTAATGAAAAAGGGAAGAAAGAGAGAGAGAGCGAGCGAAAGAGAGAGAGAGAGCGCCTACGTTCTTCCACAGATTGGGAATACAAAGTGCTCTGTTATTAAGAATGGAAGTGTCTTATAGCTGGATTACAGTTAATATATTTTCTTCGTCTCATATGAGTTTACAGATATTTCACAATAGCCATCTTATTTCTAATTGTAGGTCACATGTTTTTCCACATGTGTTTTTGTTTTCAATTGGAATGGGTCCTTGATGTCTTTATCCTTTGTGATTATGTTTTCCCCTCCAAAGCTGTTATCATTGAGGACATTTTATAGTCCATGATATCTATAATTGAGAAAATATAATTCTTTTATACAGACAGGAAAGTTATTAAACAACTCCTGGCTTGTATGAGTCATCTTTCAAATCAAAGAAGATTATCCTGTTGTGTAGCTAAGAGATATGAATTAATAAAAAGTTAATGAAATTTCAGGTAGACTTATCACTGTGCAAACTACTCCAGAGAGCCTAGTTAATCATTTTGGGGAACTAAATTAGCAGTAACATGTCTCTGTTATGAATGCTAAAAAAATAATGCTATAACTTATGGAAGTGCATACTGTATTTTCCAATAGTTGTTCACAGACTTATATATAGTTTTCTCATCTCCACATAAAATGTCTTGCTTCAAATTTGGTGCCATCTCAATAATGTGGACCTATACTCTCAACCCACTGTTGAGACCTACTTTGCAACTCTGCTTATAATGTGCATATTCTAATACCTGCCAAGTGGTCATTTATTATGATTACCTCAACTGATCCTGATCAGTCTTCCCACACTGAAAATCTAAAGACAAAACAGACCCAGAATTAAAATACCTGGGAGGAGGGGTGCTTTTCTTTAATAAGCTAGTAAGCAGGCCTGTATATGTTTGTGTTTGGGATACTTCTTTTCCTTTTATTTACCTACTCATCTTCTGTTCCCCTTTTCAGGGCTCTACTTGAATTCTACCTTTTTTTTCCTCCAACTACCAAGTAGTTTTAAGTTTCTTTTCTCTCTGTTTCAAAGCATCTTCACTTGCAATGACTATTATGGGTCTATTCTTTAAGGTATTGAGTTTATAAACATGCGGTGCCTTCAAGAGACATGCAGCAGAGTAGAAGGGGACAGTATGTATGCAAATTTAACGAAGTGCGTTAGTGGCCATAAAGATACTTGCTAGCTACAGTAAGGAATTATATCAAACATAGTGTTTTAGCATATTAGAAGTCCTTTAAATATGAAATCTCTGCTTAATGAAAAAATGGTGAGTTTGGTTTGTTTGCATGTGACAATTTAAAAACTGAGGTTATTGAGAAATTAGGTAACGGGCCCATTATCATAGTCTGGCAAAGAGCTTTTGAATACAATATTATTTCTGCTGCATTTGCCCAACTCTCCTATTAAATTGCAACCTTCTCAATATTGATTTTGTATTTCCAGCAATTAGCATTGCACCTGACATGGAGTAAACACTCAATAAATATTTAATTAAAAGATTTATGTTTTTCATATATATACACACACACATATATACACATACATGTATATATATATACATATATATGTATATGTATGTATGTGTGTGTGTATATATATGTATATGCATATGTATATGTATATGTATATACACACACACACACACACACACACACGACAATTTTTTTGTTTCAGGCTGTCTTTAAGCTCTCTCTGCTCAGTGTGCCAATACTGAAGATGAGCCAAATGCTATGGACCCACTTATACAAGATGGACCCAGATAAATTGTATGGAAACTTGAGCTCTTGTAATGTGGGCTTAGTATGAGCATCAGCAGAGACAAATACCAGCTTGCATTACATTTAAAAGTAATTACTTTTATAGTAGTATATGTCTTGGAAAGCTGTATTTAAAAAGCCAATAGTTATTTCATAGATCCTAACGAAAATAAATAATCAGCCAATGATTATTTTTACTAGAGGTGTGTATTTTTTCTTTAAATAACCTAATGTATTCCAAATACAACACACTTCAAATCATTAAAAGATTCAAGTATCCCTAGAACATCTAAAATCATTTCAGAAATGAAATGCCTTTGTGCAGACTCCCCATTATTGAAGCAAAATTAAAATTCAAACAGACTTAGCTTGGGAATTTGAAACTGTTGAGTCTCCCTGACTTGATTCTGGACAACTGTGACCTCTTTGGAGCTCTTGTCAAATCATTAACATTTTAAATGCCTTGTAGTTTACCAACTCAGTAGATTAAAAGCACAAATGGAAAACTGAGTTCAAATTTGAATCTACCAATGTTCTGTGTGATGTTGAAACCCATTTGTCCTCTTTGTACTAATTTTTTCATCCAGGAAATGGATGTTAATGTGATTATGTCTCTTTTCACCATAAGCGCCAGTAGAAATTACTTAAAAGTGCTTAGAATTATAATATTTAATTGTAATTTAACAAAGAAATCAAAGATGTTATTCTGTAACTCGTCAGAGACCAGTCCTAGAAGAGTATGTCTGATGTGCACATAGTCAAGGACTTGAGTTTTGTTTCTGTTCTTTTGAATCTTCATAGAATTCCACTGACATTGTAGAAATACAGCACTTCATGTTACTTGTATTTCTAGAAACAATTTGTGTGTTTTCCTTGTTCTAGCTTTGGCAGTGGATTAAATGAACTAATCTAGTATGCTTGGCCGAAGTTCTTTGAGTCAGGTTTCTTTTTTTGGCAGCTACCTATAAACATAGTTTTCAAAAATTGTTTCTAAGAATTTTAAGTTACTTATTTTTTTTTTGTTGGTCAGAACTTTTGTACCATGATATTTTTTGATTCTATCCCAAATCAATGATCTTATGAAACAACAAACAGAATTAAAACACACGTCAAATTTGATGTTACTTTGAACTTCTGAAAGAAATGAAGTAACTGAAAATTGTGTATTTTGGAAATAGCTGCTAATGGAACCAACTCACTACGCAACAAAATTATTTGAGTGCTTTGCCTTTTGTGAAACATCAAACCCACTTAGAATTTCCCAGTCCTCTGTGGTACTTTGGTGACGTGCATTAGAATTCCTAGTGTGAACCCCAGAGACTCATGGCCTCTTCACTCTCATTAATGTGGCCTAATGCCATGAGTTGGGATTGAAGTAGAGAGTTTTTGTTTGTTTGTTTGGGTGGTTGGGTTTTGTTTTGTTTTGTTTTGTTTTGCTTACGGCCTCTGTCCTTTTGCAGTCTGTGCATCACTAGTCTCATGAGAAATTCCCAGTCTTTCTTTGTTATTCATGTTATGATTTTCTTTGCCTGACTTCAGAGGAAATTGGTCAAAGAGAGAAGAGGATTGTGCTAACTTTCTTTTCTCATCTCTTTACTTCTGAAATCTGGGAGAAGAAACCAGACCTTTGAACGGATCTTGCAATTTTAGTTTAAACATTAGAGGACATGACAAATAGGATCTGATCTTTCTCTGGCAATGGCATAGTGTGGTGTCAAGGGTAGCTGCAGGGCAGGCAGCCCTGACGGCCTGTCACTCTTGTTTCTTCAGCTGCCTGAAGGAGGTTAGCCAGGGTGGCAGTGGAATGTAGGATCTCTGAGGGTGAGAGGTGTCTGCACACTGGCATCCTCATTGCTGTGAGTCTAGTGATTTTATGTGTGTGTGTGTGTGTGTGTATTTAAACCTTCATCACCTGGGAGCCAAAAGAGGGCAGCTCTCATTCCAAGCTCTTGACACCCGTCTACTGCTTCCTTCTGTTCTTCCCTTCCAAGGGTGCAATGCTGTCCATTAAGCCTTTGGACCTTTCTTCTTCCGCAAGGAGGACATTTCAGAGTCAAAGCTTGTAGGAAATCCTAGGTATTTGCCTGGTTAGATTTAGATACAGACGTGAAATGTTTACCAGTCTGTTTGGGGATGTTCCTTTTTTATCACTTCTGGGCCCCCATCTTGAATACGCGTCCTGGACCAACCTTTGTTTCCAGTTTTGGGGATGAAAGGTTTTCATTCTCAAACGTAGGTATTCCCTTTTCGATGAGGTGACAGCTGCTCTCCCACTGAGAGCAGCCACTAAATCTGCTCTCAGTATGAGTTCTGGTTCCACCACTCAGCCTCAATGCCAGCCAATGGAGTTGAGGTCCTTTCCCTTTCGGCTCGATCTTCCTGTTTCCTATTTATTGCCTCCTGTGTTTGGTTTTATCATTTCTCTGGTGGGCTGTTTCTATAGCCTTCCACTTCCAGTGAGCTCATTGTGCTTTCTTCTTTTTTTTTCAAAACCCACAACTCCATTAAAAAGCTTTTAGTTCTTTTGAATTAAGTATAACTGCATGTTTCCTTCACCCCACCCCCAAGGTCATTGACACTACCTGTAACTTGAGCATGTTAAAAGCAAACACTGGATTTTCCTGTCCTGTATTATTTTTTTATCATTGCATTTTGTCATGTCTAATTTTGATCCACCCCTTATGTCACAATTTTCTTTGCATAGAGAAAGATATGTTTTTGTGAAAATAAGCAGTACTGACTGAGAGAGAAAAACAAAACAAAACAAAAAGCAAACCTCTGGACCAATGAAAGATATTGCGGTCTGAAAAGGAGATCATTCTATGTTTATCATATATTTTTCCGTTGTGAATTTGTTCTACTTGTAAGAACACTCATTGTTTTCAGAAGGCACCAGTGTAAATGCACAGACTCTTTCCAAAGTGAAATACAGTAGACTCCCAGTTAACCAGCACCCATGGGGATTGGTAGATGCTGGATAAATGTAATATTTCTTTGATTTTTTTTGCTGGTTGCTTGAGTCCCGATTAATGGGGAGTCTGCTGTATATTGAAAACCCTATCCTTGTGTATCAAAGCTTGAGAAACACAAAGATGCTCATCTCTAATGAGTCCAGGACCAACCTATTTTGGGTCTAGCATGTGTTCCTAATGTCAAGCCAGTTCTAGTTAGAATTGAGACTCTAGTAAGGACAAGGTAAGTGTTAACTTGATGACATAGCTAGAATGTGTTTATAGTGACCCAAAGGTGCTTGCAAACCTAGTTTTGCTGGCTAAATTATTATTAACTGATGGCTAGAATAAGTTCCCAACTACTGATATTTCTTTTCAAATGGGGCTCATTTGACTCATAAAATGCCCTAAAAGAAAAAATAGAATCAATTTCATGTCTCTCTGAGACAGTAACCATTGCCTCAGAGTCCTGTGAGCTAGGGTTCCCAATTGATAAATCAGCGATCAAATTGATGGAAATTATTCAACACAAGTCTGTATGGTTAAAACATCATAAATCATGCTCTATGGCTAATAGCTGGCTTTCTCAACAAAGTCAGCAAGGGACTTTGTCCTGTGTGTCTGTCCCTGCGGTGGTTCCAGAGCTCACAGCCACTTGGGTTTGTGGCCCTTAGTTGTGATGTTGGCGGCCATGCCCTCTGCAGTCAGAATCACCATGGAAGCTCAGACCAGAGCTCTGCAGCCGTCACCACTCAGCTTCTTCCAACTGGGACAGCACTAGGGCCAAGAAATGGCCTTTCATTTAATGACTTAGGAGGCATACCTGTGCATGCCTGGAAAAGCAAGCAGCTGATCACCTGAAAGAAGAAGGTTGGTGAGTGTATGTATGATTTCTGATTTTTAAGCATTTGTTTTTCTATCCAATTGTAAAAATAATATACCTTCACTGACAAAAAATATGACATATGCAGACATTATCTAACTATAGTACATACCTGCACCTATCCCGTTAGTGACAGAGTTTTAAAACTGAAGTTTATAATGTATATTCAGCTTTATATACTGTTCCCACTTACAGAGTGAACAATTTTCTCATCACAAAATGTTATTGCAAAACTTGATTTTAATAATATGTCCATTCTTATTTCCGCATTTAAGCGAATGGCAGTGAACCGAGAGGAAACAATAGTGTTTAACAACATATAGAAAGTATGTGAAGCTTATGGAATGTTGAATGGAAGCCCTTCTGCTTGTTCTATTTTAGTCTTTATCGTATTTTAGTTTTCTTTTATGATCTTCCTTAGATCTTTTCTGTGTGACCTCTTGATATTTTTATTTCCTCTGTTGCATCCTTGCCTTTTCTCTCTCACCAATCTAAACTTGATTATGGAAATGTGCAAGCCAGAAATGTAAATAAAACAAATGTATATAATATCTTGTGTTGGCCAAGGGCATGGCTTTATAGTTATACACTGGGGATCTGAATCTTAGCTCTGACATTTTAGCAGTTCAGTGGATATTATGGGCTCATTTTCATCAATTCTCAAATGGGGAGGATAATATTGCCTGGAAGAATTACATGCCCAATAAGCAGGAGATACTATTATTATTTTTATCATTATATATTATTATATTATTATAAAATAACATTATGACATTGAAGAAATAACTTTTTTCTGCATGATAGAAAATACCATACTATGTTCTCAGTTTTCTTGTGGGAATCTAGTTTTATTTATATATATATATATATATATATATATATATATATAGTGCATGACTTGGGACTGGCATTTGAGGAAATTCCAAAGAAATTGATGTTACAGACTCTGCTTCTCAAAATCTTGCTCAGAGATTGAGAATATAAGGCAGAGAGATGTCAAATCTCTATTAATTTAGGAAATTAAGAAATAAAGCTATAAAGAATTATCCAAAATAATAAATACTGTATGAATGGGTAGAGAAGAGAGTCCAATGCAACTCTATCCTGTACTCAAATTTATCTTAGAAAATTTGTCAGCAGTGGCTATTACAGTAGACTCTGTTAACTGAAACTCAAGCAACAGGCAAAATTTTAGGCAACCAACCAAGAAATTTTGCCCATTGCTTGAGTGCCGGTTGCTTAAATGCCAGTTAATGGAGAGTCTCCTTACATTTATCTGGCATCTACAAGTCCCCATGCATGCCATTTAACTGAAAATCTGCTGTATATTCTTGTTATTAACTTGCTAACTACATGCTTAACTGTGTTGAGCCATGTGCAGAATCACTGATTAATAGATCCAGTTCCTGATCTGTTTGACCTTATTCAACCTGATGTCCTACAGCCTATCAAAATCTTCTTAGAATTGAAGGTGTGACCACACCTGTGGGTTAGATTCTATTATTATATTTTTCTTCCAGTATGGATTTCAATAAAACCTGCACCCACCTAACACATTAGTTTCTTTAGGAGCTTCTGTAGTACCAAGTAAAAGACATTTTTCCTGACCCATTAGATATAGAAAAATTGTTAAACTATATTATACCTAGTATCATTTATATAGGTTTTATTTACAATAAAACTTTAAAACATCTGTAAATTCAATTTTTTTATTTTGGGATTAAAAGATTTCGCTTTCAAATCTTATGTGCTATCAGGAAGGAAAATTGCAAAGAGATTTAATTCTCTCCTTTTATAAAGTATCCCTTAAAATTTGAGAATCTTTGTCATTTTAAATAGACTGCAGAAAGTAAGTTTATATAAAAGTTATTAAGTTCTACTTGACATGGACTTACATATATATTTATATATGTAACCTATAGATTTTAAAATTGACTAAGTATCTCTACTTAAAATATATCTTTTTTGAATTTAACTGACAAGAATTTTTATTGTTAAATGTATTGGGCAACTTCAATTTGTATTACAAAGCCTCAATAATAAAAACAGCTTGGTATTGGCAGAAGAACAGACACACAGACCAATGGAACACAACTGAAAACCCAGAAATAAATACACAAATTTATGGACAAGTAATTTTTGATAAAGAAGCAAAAAATATGCAATGGGGAAAAGACAGCCTCTTCAGTAGATGGTGCTGGGAAAGCTGGAAAAATACATGGAAAAGAATGAATCTGAGCTGTGAATTCTCACCATATACTAACATTAACTCAAAATGGATTAAAGACCTCCATATAAGACATGAAACAATAAACCATATAGAAGAAAACATTGGTACTAACCTTATAAGCCTCGAGTTCAAGGAGGACTTCATAAGCCTGACCTCAAAGACAAGGGAAGTAAAAGCAAAAATAAATAAATGGGACTATATCAAACTAAAAAGCTTCTGCACAGCAAAACAAACCACCAACAAAGCAAAAGGACAGCCAACTGAATGGGAGAAAATATTTGCAAACAATGCATCTGATAAAGGTCTAATATCTAAATTATATAAAGAACTAATAAGACTTAACAACAAAAAAAACAAACAACCCAATTAAAAAGTGGACAGAGGACCTAAACAGACACTTCTCCCATGAAGAAATACAAATGGCCAGCAGACATATGAAAAAATGCTCATCCTCTTTAGCTATCAGGGAAATGCAAATCAAAACCACAATGAGATCCCACCTCACACCTGTGAGAATGGCTGTTATCAACAAGACAAGGAATAACAAGTGTTGGAGAGGGTGTGGAGAAAAAGGAACTCTGGTACACTGCTGGTGGGAGTGCAAACTGGTACAACCACTGTGGAAGGCAGTGTGGAGGGTCCTCAGAAAACTGGGAATGGAGCTACCATTTGACCCAGCAATCCCCCTTCTGGGGATCTACCCAAAGAACTTGAAAACCTTTGTCTGCAAAGACTTATGTACCCCAATGTTCATTGCAGCACTGTTCACGGTGGCCAAAACATGGAAACAACCAAAGTGCCCTGCGACAGATGACTGGATAAAGAAGCTGTGGTCCATATACACAATGGAATATTACTCAGCTGTAAGAAAAGATGAAATATTGCCATTTGCAACAAAATGGATGGACCTGGAGATCATCATGCTTAGTGAAATAAGCCAGACAGAAAAAACAAAGAACTGTATGACTTCACTCATATGAGGAATATAAAACTGAAAGCAACAAAGAAAAAAACAAACAAACGAGCAAACTCATGGACACAATCAATAGTTTAATAGTTATTTGGGGGTAAGTGGGGAGTGGGTAGGAGAAGAGGGAGGGGTGGGAAAGGAGGGAGGGGGAGCCAAGTACATGGTGATGGAAAGAGAACTGACTCTGGGTGGTGATCATATAATGCAACATGTAGACGATGCACTGTAGGGATGTACACATGGAACCTATGTAATTCTTGTTAACCAGTGTCTCCCCAATGAGTCTAACAATAAAAAAATTAAAAAAGTAAAAAACAAAAGAAAAAATTTACGAGGGTGACATTGGTTAGTAAAAATTACATAGGTTCTAGTTGTATAATTCTACAGTATGTTGTCTGTGTGCTGCGTTATGTGTTTACCATCCAGAGTCACTTCTCCTTCTATCCCCAATCATTTATTTCACATTAATGCTAGGGTATTAAGTTCCATATGTGTAAATAAATGGCAGGTGACACTTATAATGATTTGGCTCGCCCACTGAGATTATAACAGCCAGAATTACAAAACATTACTTATAATCCTATTTGTCATAAGAATTGTTTTTGTATCCAGAAATTCCGATAATAAATTTATCAGACCAAAGGAGGTATTTACAGGAAATATGATTTGACAGTGGAATTTGAATAAAATGTACCTTTTCTTTATTATGTCATTGAACGTGACATCTTCAGTTAATATGTAGTTGGTATACAGTGGAATCAAATACTAAGTAAAAAATAGACATTTCAAGTATTAAAATTAACTCTGAAACTTTGAATTTTATGTCCATTTTGTATTTTACCTACATCCTGTTTTTGTTGTTTTTAAAAATTTTTTAAATGTCCCAAACAAATATTTTGTATTTATACATACCCAGTTATGTAATAGATTATTACAAATATGTAATAGATTATTAGTGCATAATTTTCAAAATTTGTAGCTGACAAAATATAACTTCTACCTAAAAAGAAAAATAGTGTCATTAAACTACTATGGTATAGATGTTAGTGAAATGAAATCTACCATCCTGAGGACACTATTGTTAGATTAAATCATTATTAAACATTGATGATTTTTGAAGTAAAGTCCTTTTTTTCACTATTTTGTTACTACACTGCAGGATGTCTCATAAACTAAATAGGTATGTATGGACTCTGTATCAAAGTTTTGCTGACTCAGACATTTTTTACTTCATGTTGTGTATTTTCTCTGAGTAGTGTGCCATTTTGGTGAGTGAAAAAAAGTCAAATAGTTTTCCATTATTGTTATAGACTGTCATTTATTTATATCGTGAAAGCATGAGGTCTTTATAAAATTACACCTTAGGTACATTATAGGGATTACCTCATACCTACAGTGCAAATTTTCAGAGCTCTATAGAGCTGAGGTCATTATCAAGAGTTAGAGGAAAATCATTGTACCTCTCAGGTGCAATATATCTACAGGTTGTATTTGCAAGTGCAAAACTGGTAACAGTCACTTTGAACCTCTTAGAATTTGTCCAAGTCACAAAATGAAATTCAAAACCATCTTATTTTTCAGTCTTCTTTCCAAGCTATGTAAATCTTGAGGCCATCAGTATTTTTATTCTAAATAAGAGTTTAAAGTTAATATCACAATAACAAAGTGTTTTTTCAAAATAAATTTTGAACTTCAAGAAATCTCATGTATTTTCCAAAAAGGAAAGAAATGAAAATTTACTTCCTTTGCACATGTGGACATTTGTCCAATCTAGAGTGCCTGCATTGTGGAGGAACAGCAGAAATTATTGTGACTTTCATTTTCCTGTGTAATTTTCAGTTATGACATAGGGAATTATAAGCCCCTTATCTAAGCAAGGGAAATCATTTCTCATATAAGTTTCCAGAAGTAAAGAATGATGGATTCATATTTCCTAGGTATTACTAGGAAAATTATACATCACTTTCTATATCATATGACAGGGGATTTTATTTAGTCAGTAAAGTATAGATTGTATAATAATTGTATACAAAGGCTGTCCAGAAAGTATCCAAGCATGTAATATGAAAAATAGAGACCTTTATGGCTGGATTTTTTTCTGGACAGACCTTGTACATTGTATAAAATGTTTATTTACAAATATATTGAAATGAAATCATGTGTGTTGTACTTGTGCTAGAAATAAAAATAATGTATAACAAATATTCTTTGTTTTCAACAAACATAGTACAATGAAAGAGAAATTATTAATAAATGATGTAAGAGTATAGGATTATATAGAGTATATTGCACAAAAATAATAATCACTGATTCCTTGCATTGTAATTTTTCCAAAGGATCAATTGGTTCTATTAAAAATATTATATTCTTATATAAATATTTAAATTTATATATTACACTTCATGAACTAGAAATATAGAAGTGAAATAAAAGGGTTTTTTTTTTTGTCTGGCATCCCATAGTCAGAAACTAAGTTACCAGTGAATGAATCTAAATTTCCAATATCTTCTCTTGGATTAAAATCATGGCTAGAGTCCTAGACTTTAGAGTTTAATATATCTTATTTCAGTCTAAACTACAGTTGACCCTTGAACAATGCAGGAGTTAGGGGCATGTATACTTGTAACTACAGTTGATACATTAACATGGATTTGAACTGTGCGGGCCCACTTATATGCAGATTTTTTTCAATAAATATACAAAAAACAAAAAACAAAAAATTTGGGGTTCCCTGGTGGTATAGTCACCAGGCTTCAATGCTCTCAACACTGTAGCCTGGCTTTGGTTCCCAACGAGGGAATCACCAAAAACCAAAAAAGAAACCAAAAAAAAAACCCCCAAACCCCAAAACAGTAAATATACAGTTGACCAGCACTCTGTATCCTTGGGTTTCGTGTACACATATCTGGCCAACTGCAGATCCAAACAGTACTTTCAAGCCATGGTGGGAATCTGTGGATGTGGAGGGCCGACTGTACACCTTGTCCTCACCATCTTACCATCTTATATATGGGACTTGAGCATCCTTGAATTTTGGTATCTGCGGGGTCCTGGAAAAAGTCCCCTGAATACCAAGAGATGGCTGTAGCTTTTGGGGAGTCACATGTTACATGAATTTTTGACAGTGTAGGGGTGGGAGCCCTTACCCCCTAAATTGTTCAAGGATCAACTATATTTTTAATTTTTTTGAGGAACCTCCATATTGATGTCTCTACTGGATGTACCAAATTATGTTATCACAAACAGTGCACAAGGGTTCCAGTTTCTACATGTTCTTGCTACCATCTGTTATTTTCTGCTTTGTGATAATGACCATCCTAACAGGTGTGAAGTGATATCTCACAATAATTTTGATTTGTGATTCCGAATGATAACTGATGTTGAGCACCTTTTTATAGAAACGTTGGGCATTTGTATATTTTCTTTGGAGAAATAGCTATTCATGTCCTTTGCACATTTCAGCAGGGTTGTTTATAGATTTATAGGTGTTTCTTATCCATATTTTGCATATTAAAACCCTTAGCAATACATGGTTTGCAAATATTTTCTCCCATCCCGTAGGTTGCTTTTTCACTTTGTTGACTCTTTCCTTGGCTGTACAGAAGCTTTTTAGTTTGATATAATTCCACATGTCTATTTTTGATTCAGTTGCTTTTGCTTTTGGTATCATATCTAAAAAATCATTTCAGTGTTATGTTCAGGCCAATGTTTGGAAGCTTTTTCTCTATGTTTTGTCCTGGGAGTTTTATATTTTCAGGTCTTATGTTTAAGTTGTCAATCCATTTTGAGTTGATTTTGGGGTATGGTATAAGATATGGGTTCAGTTTCATTCTCTGGAATTGAACATCCAGTTTTCCCATCATCATTTATTGAGGAGACTATTTTTCCCCATTTTATAGTTTTGGTACCCTGTTGAAGATCGTTTGACCAAATGTGTGTTTGTATGTTTCTGTGCTCTCGCTTGTTTCATTGGTCTACACTTTTTCGATTGCTGTAGCTTTCTAATACGTTTTGACGTCAGGAATTGTGAGGCCTCAAGCTTTGTTGTTCAATCTCAAGATTGTTTTGGCTATTTGGGGTCCTTTGTGGTTCCATTTTCTGTCTCTTCGTTGATATTCTTGTTTTGCTCAGTCTCATTTTCCTGAGCTCATTAAGCATCTTTATGATGGTTATTTCGAATTCTCTGTCAGATGTTATCTATACCTCTGTTATTCTTAGGGTCACTTTTTTTTTTTTTTTTAATTCATTTTTATTGTTAGACTTATTGGGGTGACATCTGTTAGCAAGGATTACATAGGTTTCAGGCATACAATTCTACAGTGCACTGTCAACTTGATGTATACTAAGTTCACCACCTAATGTGACTTCTCCTTCCATCACCCTATATTTAGCTTCCCCCCCTCCTCTCCCACCCCCTCCCCTTTCTCCCCTCCCTAACCCACTCGTCCCCAAATAAACATTGAACTATCGATTGTGTCCATGGGTTATTTGTTTGTTCATTTCTTTTTTTCTTTGCTTTCAGTTTTATATTCCGCATATGAGTGAAATCATGCAGT
>PVJL010005824.1:0-25435 GCA_004026885.1 Lyroderma lyra
ACCACAGGCCAGGCCAGAGGAGGAGGGACTGGGGGTGGGGCCGGTGGGGAAGCCGGTACTCTGCCATTCCTGGAAGGGGCCTTGGGGGAACAAACTGGTGGGCGGTGTGGTCTCAGCCAGGGCAGAGCCTAGTCTGATAGCAGACCTCTGTCCGCCAGGACAACTCGGGGGAAGACGGCCCTCCTCGTACAAGAGTGTGTGTAAGGGTGTGGGGTGGCTTTGGGGTACTGCAACACTAGAGGGAGTGCAGCCAACCGTACCACCCCCGCTTGAAACCAACGGCAAGTTTGGGGGTCTCCACGACCACCCTGAATTTGATAATGCACTGGCAGGACTTAGAGAGCTTACTGCTTTGTTTACAGTTACGGTTTTATTACTGGTAAAGGGGACAGATTGAAACCAGCCAAGAGCTGAGATGCACGGGGCAGAGTCCAGGAGGTTTCCAAACATGGAGCTTCCAGCTGTCCTCTCCTAGTGGAGTCCCAGACAGCGCGAACTCCAGCCGTGATGCCTGACACGACCCATGGAAGACTGGCAACCAGGGACGTTCACCAGAAGGTTGGTGGCCAGAGATTTGTTGGGACTCTGTAGTCAACTGTCCATCAGCCTCCAGTCCCTCTGGAGGGCCAGCCTTTGCTGTGTGACTCAAAAGCTCCACCCTAAACCACAGTTCCTGCAGTGTGGCCAGTCCCCACCCTAAATCATATTGTTAGTTTATCCTGTGCAGCCAGCCCCCCCGCCCCCTAAGTAAAGATGCTCCTACCTGGCATGGCACTGCCAGGGCTTAGACACTGCTTTCCAGATGCTGAGAGTAAAGGCCAGACCTCTCCACTTTTCACTATACAGGCCGGTGACGGTCCCGAGCCCACACCAGGGCCTGTGTGCCCACGCCAGGGCTGTGCTCGCTCTGTGTGCCCACGCCAGGGCCGTGCCCGCTCTGTGTGCCCACACCAGGGCCTGTGTGCCCACGCCAGGGCCGTGCTTGCTCTGTGTGCACACACCAGGGCCGTGCCCGCTCTGTGTGCCCACACCAGGGCCTGTGTGCCCACGCCAGGGCCGTGCCCGCTCTGTGTGCCCACGCCAGGGCCTGTGTGCCCACGCCAGGGCCGTGCCCGCTCTGTGTGCCCACACCAGGGCCGTGCCCACTCTGTGTGCACACACCAGGGCCGTGCTCGTTCTGTGTGCCCACACCAGGGCCGTGCCCGCCCTGTGTGCCCACACCAGGGCCGTGCCCGCCCTGTGTGCCCACACCAGGGCCGTGCCCGCTCTGTGTGCCCACGCCAGGGCCGTGCTTGCTCTGTGTGCACACACCAGGGCCTGTGTGCCCACGCCAGGGCCGTGCTCACTCTGTGTGCCCACGCCAGGGCCGTGCTCGCTGTGTGTGCACACACCAAGAAAGACAGCGTGAGGACATAACCAGGAAGAGGGTTCTCACCCAGAACCTGGCCCTGATCTCAGCCTTCCGGCCTCCAGAACTGTGAGAAGTAAATGTCTATTGTTTCAAACCGCTCAGTCTGTGGCACTCTGTTATAGCAGACTGAGCTAGACACATTCTAACACATCGTTTATAGTATCGTCTTCCAGAGGTTTGTGCATTAGCTTCCCGCGGCTATGATAGCAAACTACCACAGCCTAAGTGGCTGAAAACAGCTTAAATGTACTATTTTACAGTTCTGGAGGTCAGAAGTCTAAAATCAGTCTCACTGAGTTAAAATTTAGGTGTTAGCAGGGCTGGTTCCTTCCAGAGGTTCTGAGGGCAGAATCCTTCCCCAGCTTCTCGAGGCTGCCTGCATCACGTGGTCTCATGGTCTCTTCTTCTATTCCATTTCTGCTTGTCCCATCGCCTTCTCTCACTTCCACTCTCAGGCTTCCTCTTACAGAGCCCCTTGTGATTACATTGGGCCCACCTGAACAATCCAGGTTAGTCTCTCCATCTGAGGATCCTTCACATAATCACATGTCAAGTTCCTTTTGACATGCAAGGTAACATATTTATAAATTTGGGTGATTGGGCATGGGCTCTATGGGAAGTCATTATTCTATCTGCCATGATTTGTCTCTCCAGTTGTTAATGTTGTGGTTGCATTAATACTGAATATACGATCGCCCTCAATTAACTTTGTAACAGAAATATTTCCCCACAGGAAGTCTTTGTAACCTTCTTTCCTCAAGGCTCTAAATGCATAGAGGGGATGTGCTTGGATTTGCTGAAGCCGGTCACCGGGCTGCATTCTGCTCTGGACTGGCGTACATCCTTCGGAAGCTAGCATTCCCCGTGCTCGGGACCACCGCCTTCGCAGAGCTTCGTCCCCAGGAGAGCCAGGGGGAGAAGTCTATGATGCTTATTGCTGCCTACTTGCTTTCCAGGGTTGTATCCGTTTACAAAACCTCTCCTGGTCAACCTCATTTGGCTTTCTTAAAAATAAAAAAATAAAAAAAAGAACTTCTCTCTTTTTATGGTAAAGATATTATATTCTTATTAAAGAACATTGGGGAACTATAAAAGGGCCAAAGGAAAAAAATCACTCACAGTCCTATCAATTGAAACACAATTTTCACTAATAATGCATTTCTCTCTCTCTGTGTGTGTATAAAACTTGGATACGATGTCAGAACTTCTTGGAACTATTTTAGTTCTAGGACACCTCATGTTTTGGGGTATGCAGAAGAAAAAATTTTATTATGCTTATCTTGGGACAGTTTCCATTCTGTTTTCCTAGCTGACTGCTTCTCTCCATGTCACTTAGAACCTGGAGGCCTGGCCAGGTCTTCTCCTGGATGATGCGTGTCAGGGCACATGTGCAGGGAACAGCCTGAGATTCCTGACCACACTTCCTCACCCCGGACTCCTACCTAGGCTCAAGTCTGGAAAATGGTTAGAGAGGTTAGGTTTTATGACAGTTCAGCTTTTTTTTTTTTTTGGGGGGGGGGTGTGTTCCCTGAGCAGAGATCGAACCTAGGTCACGGTGGTGAGGGCACCAAAACCTAGCCACTACACCACCAGGGAAGGGAACCCCCTCACTTCAGCTTTATATTCCAATTCATTGATGCTGGTTACAAGAAGGATTTTTTTCTCCTTAAAAATTAATTTATATAAATTACATCTTTCATTTCTACTTTCATAGACCTTACCTTTAAGTTCTGATTACTTGGCAAAGGTGATATTAAGGAATCATGTTGAGGTATGGCTAGTCCTGAAAAGAGTGGGGAGTGTTTCAACATAGGTTCTTGATAAATATCTTTACATCTATAGAGCAGAAGACTTCTGGCTGTAAGTCAGATAAAAGAAAGAATTTTCCTAAAATGAAACAATCTTATACCAGACAACCATTCTAGTATTAAAAATAAAAGTGTCATCTTCTCTGGATGTTGTACTTGAAGGGAAGAGTGGAACTGAGTTAGGACCTGAAAGAAAACCTCATCCCAATGGGACTAAGCAAAAAGGGAATTTTTCTTTTTTTTGCTTTTTGGTATGTGGGGAGTTCCCTAGTCGGGAATCGAACCCAGGCCGCAGCTCTGACAGCGCCAGCGCCGAAGCCTTAAGCCGCTACACCACCAGGGAACTCCAAAAAGGGAATTTTTCCAGCTCAGATAGCTGCAAAGCACAGAGTCAGGACCTGCTGTCTCCAGGACCTGCTGTCTCTCTCTCTTTTGTGGGCTGAGTCCATTTTTAAAGTCTTTATTTCAATGGCCCAGAAAGTCTGATAGGGTCTCTTCATTGGTCCATCCCCATGGCCAGGGGAGTACAGTGTTTTGATTGGTCAGGCTGAGTCACGTGGCCACCCCAAGAATGGCCCTGGAGTCAAGAATAGAGTCAGCTGCATTGAGGGCTGTGGACTGAGAGGAGAAGGGTCTTTCCCCAGCCCCCACAAAACAAAACAAAACAAAACAAAACAAAACAAAACAAAACAAAACAAAACAAAACAAAAACCAAAACCAAACCCAACAAAAATTGTTAGACTTGATCTGGGTATCTTAGTTCAAATTTACAAGGAGGAACCTGATTGGCTGCTTTCAGGTTAGGTGTCCATCCCCGGCCCAATCAGGTGTGGCAGCAGGAGTGGAGGCGGGGCTGGGGTCGGTAAGCCTGCCATGACAAGCGGCCCTGGCTCCGCTCTTCCCTCAGGACTACCCTGGGGAGAGGTCACCACTTGAGTGTCAGGGGTTCCATGTCCCACTTGATTTCTTCACCGTTTTCTGAGTGTTTACATGTTATACAACCCATTTAAACTCACAACAGCCCCCTGAAGTTGAAGCTGAGATGTTAGGCCTATAGTGCAGGGTCACACAGCCAGTAAGTGACTCAAAGGTGGCATCTAGGGGAATCCCAGAAGGGACCCAGAGCAGGTGGGGCATGGGGAACTCTCCTTGAGTTGAGGTTCCTGAAAAGGAGGTTGGGAGGGAGGTGCTGGGAGCACCTTGGACATTTGGGCTTCACTGATTCCCAGTGTGGCATCTGCTTCCAGCCCGTGTGAGGTTTCCGGAGTCCCACTGTACCGCAGAGCCACCTGGTCCTGCCCCACCTCCCCGAGGACCTGTCCTCATAAACGCTGCCTCACTGTGCTCCTGGGTGACTCTGTGGCTTTCCCTGCCTGACCCTGTCCAAAAATGGGCTGGGGCCTTTGTGTGCAGGGTGGGGACAGACAGGCTGGGAAGCCCCGAGTCCCCAGTCAGCCACGGAGTACCTTGGGGAGAGTTCTAGCTTTGGTCCTATATTCTGCAGGACCTCTTATGGGCAAGTCCTCACATGTGCAACCAGACCCCAGCTCTCCACAGAGCCCAGGGCACCCTGTCAGCACTCCCTCGCGCTCCCTTCTCCAACACCCTGCCTTCCCTGCAACACCAGTTGCCACTTGCCCATTTCAGCTGCGGACTCCTTCCAGCAGCTTGTCCCGACTGCTGTTTGGCACCCCCTCGT
Source organism: Lyroderma lyra (assembly GCA_004026885.1). NCBI lineage: Eukaryota > Metazoa > Chordata > Mammalia > Chiroptera > Megadermatidae > Lyroderma > Lyroderma lyra. The sequence goes on from PVJL010005824.1 coordinate 4,919, forward strand.
TGCCTACTCCTCTACCGTGTGCCACCGATGGTTCTGGGAGTCCTGTCGCTGTATGAAGCCGCCACCGGGCCCTGGACACCTCCAGCTTGGAGGACATTGGTTGAAGACGAAGGACGTGTAGAATCGTCATCCAGCCACAAATTCATTAATTCTTGAAGTCGGCTTGGGGAGGACCGCGCCTCGGAGGCCGTTGACCCAGTGGTGATGGAGACCACCCGCTTAAAGCCTAGCAGGGCGACTGACTCCAGACGCTTCCTCCGAGCTCTGCGAGGAGGCCGGGCCTGGGGGTACATGGTTCCCCGATGGGACCCCGGCTGGAGGGACCCGGCAGCACCTGCCACGCGCGACGTGACTCCCAGCAGACGTTCTTGCCAAACGCAGTTTGCTTTCTGCACTTCCCAGATGCTCCGAAAATGGCTGCTGGCAGTTCCACTACCGGAGACAACTGGGAATCGGCAGTGCGAACTCGGGCGCTTCACCCCCGGCCCCCGAAGGGCTCTGCGAGGCGCGGGAAACACTGTGTCGGGAGAGGAGGAGTAACAGTAACAATCGTGGCCACTACACTGTATCCGTCCGCCCCGGCGCCCGGTCCGCCAGCCGGGCCTGGGAGCCCGATGTACAGCCCCGCGCGGGCCTTGCTGGCGGAACCCGGGGTCGCCCCGTCCACCCAAGCTAGGCCCCAGTGCGGCGCCCCCCGCCACATCCACTCCCGGGGGCGAGGTGGAGCAGGAGGTCCAGGACCCCGCGTGTCTGCGTTAGCTCCGAGGATTCCCCCGGCCACGGCTCCGCTAACCGGAACACCCCCCGTGGCCGGATGCCTCGGCCCGGCGGGATTTCCAGCAGAGACTGGGCGGCGCTGGCAGCACACACGCGTGTCCCCGCGCACGCACATCCTGTGCGCACGGCAGCCCCGCCGGCCCGGGCCCGGGCGCACGCAGGCACTCACGCGCGCCTGCATCCACCCGTGGGCACGCCGCGGGCACCGAGGGGCGTAGGCAGGTAAGCGCGTGGCTCGGGAGCGGGACAGGGACCCGGTCCGGGCCTGGGCGGTGTCCGGGGCGGGCGCTGGGGCGGAGCTCGCCGGGCCGGGCGCGCAGGGTCGGGGCGGGTCCGCGCCGCCGCCGTCCGCGCCGCCCCGCCCTCGGTCCCCGCCGCCCGCTCAGATCCTCGCGTTGCAGCCCCTTCCGTAGCTGCCGCTGTGCCCGCTGCCACCAGCTCTGAGGTAGGCGCAGCAGAGAGGGGCCCGGGCGGTGCATGCGCCCCGGGCCGTCTGCCGGGCCCCGGGAGTTGGCGGGGACAGGATGCGGGGGAAGAACAGGCGAGGGCGAGGGAGGGAGCAGGAGCGGTGCGCGCGGGCCTGGCGGGTCAGTGGCGGGCAGAGCAGGCCGAGCGGGCGGGCGGCGAGCGGGCCAGGCTTGGGGAGCGAGAGGCCGGACATCCGGAGGCGCCTGCGGCTTGGGAGCAGAGCCCGCGGGGACTTGAGGGCGGAGGGGCACCGGCCCCCGCGTGGAGGCCCGGCCGGCTGCGGGTCTAGGTGACCTTCCCCGGCGGCGCCCTCTGGCTCTCAGTGCCGTCAGCGCGGGTCACGCAGGGATCCGCTTGCCAGCCAAGCTCGCGGGACCGGGCCCACGGACCCGTGCAGGTCACGCTGTCGCCACGGGGCACCCTGCCCTGGCGCCCCTAGTTCCCCACGCCCTGTCTGGCCTGTCCGGTCCACGCCCGGAGAAGCTGGCGCCCAGCACTTGTCCGCGTGTGCCAGCACCTTCGGGGCGGAACGGGAGGCGGAGAATTGACTTAGGCCTCAGGGTTCGGGGCCGGGGCCTGGGCAGGACGTGGGGTCTCGGAAAAGGAGGCCCCGCGGAGAGACGTGGCCTGAGCAGGGATCCCTGTTTCCGTCGCTCATTCATTGCTCAAGTACAGCGGTGCGCTCTCCAAACTGGCTCAGAGCTTTGGGTTTGAGGCCCGCAGCCCCAGTGACTTGTCCAAGGTCACACAGCTGGGAGGGCACCACACCTCAGTTTCTGCGTCTATAGGATGGAGCAATTATACTCTCTTTTCTTGGATTTTTGGGAAGAATAACATGAGTTGATGGACTAGAAGCCTTCAGGATAGTGCCTGGCAAGAAGGAGGTCTTGGGAGAAGCCTTGAGGAGGCTTTTTTTTTTTTTTTTTTTTTTTTAATTTTTTAAGGATTTTTTTTAGGATTTGGCCCATCCCCTGCAGGTTTGCTCCACGTGGTGTTCTGGAAACGGTTCTGTAAAGGTAGTCCCTGTTCTTTTAAATAAAAGGTATTAAGGATTTGTGGGCTAGGCATTGAGTAACTTTCAGGACAATTCATGAAAAATCCCTGAAGGTTACAGACAGGGTCAAGCTGGAGCAGAAAGTTGAATTTGGGTGCAGACCTAGGCCCGCTCCACCTGAGGTCTCTTGACCACCATCTCCAGAGCGGAGAGGGAAATGGGCTCCTGTGCCTGACATACCGTTGGCGAGGCCCAGGCAGACTGCCCAGGGCCTGCCTTTTTTCTGTCCACCCAGCTGGGGGCTGAGTTTCTACATGGTCAGGCTTAAGCCCTGTGCACCTGTTCTCAGTGCCTGTGATAGTGCCCCCTGGCACACAGTAGGTCCTTGAGAAGGGTCTGTGGGGTAAATGCACTCCTGCTTTCTATCTGGGACTCCCCCTTATTGACAGGAGAGTTTTTACGTCTCAGCATGTGGCTTACAGTAGGTGTCCATCAAGTATGTGTGGCGTTGTTGCGTGGACTGTAGGCCCAGACCATAGTCCCTTGATCCTAGACATCCTTTTCGAGGGACACACACATCTCACTTCCTGAAAGTAGCCTTGCCTAGCAGTCACACGTATTAGAGTTGCAACAGTGTGCAGAGCCCTAGAGCAGTGAGAGGCAAAACTGTTCTCTAATTTGAAATAACTGCTTTGAAGGCGTTAGACTTCATTCTGTGACTTTCCGAGGCCTGTGGGAAACTTGTTGAACTAGTGTTTCTGGGTTTACGGGGGAGGGTGACAGGCATGAGTAGGATTCTCCTAAAGGCCTTGGGCCTGGCACCTCTTCCCTCTTTTATGGTGGGTGGGCTGGTGGCTTCTCTTGGAGGTGACCTGAATAAAGTGCTTGACCCTGGGGATGGGGGTTGCTCTCAGTTGATTACTTAGTTTTATTTCTGCTATTCTGTAGGCTGTAGGCAGGGGCTATTTGTACACACAAACCTGGGTTCAGGGGGACCATATAGTGAGGAATTGTCTGTGGGCCTCTGAGGTCCCACTGGATACTAGGCACATGTGGACAATGACCTCTAAGTTGGTGGTAACAAGGCACGCTCACCACCACCTTTACTGGTAAGATGCTCCCTAGGTGCTAAAGTCCACATCACCCATGATGGCATTTCTCACGACGTCTTTGGTGGTGGTGACAGAGAGCTGTGTGTGTGGCTGAGAGCCAGCCAAGCCTGCAGGCAGCCCCTCAGTGCTCAGAGGGTCTGTGGCCTTGGGCTCTTGGTAGCCACTGAAGAAAGGTGAGCAGTGGGGTTCTCAGCTGGGCCTGGGCTCAATGCTCCTTTTTCCTGCTTGCTCTCAGGAGGGCCCAGATGAAGCGGAATCCAAACTCGTTACCCAGAACTGTGCCAGAAAGAGTCCTGGAGAGCAGTCTGAGCTTACAGCACAGTCCAAGGGTCTAGTACAGATCAAGTCACTTTCCTGTTCCTCAGTTTCTCCAGTATAAAAGCGTGGTCATCATTACAGTCATTGTTTATCAAAGGCCTGCTTAGCACCATTCTGGGGGCTTGACTTAGGTTCTGTGACATTGAACCTACCATCTTACAAGACCTGGGTGAGATACTGTTGCTTCCATTTCACGGGCCAGGAGGCTTGAGCACAGAGAGGTGAGGTAACCATCCAAGGTCACACAGCTCAGCTCCAGGTCTCGCTAGCTCCAGTGCTGGTGCTTTTGCACTGCAGTTGTCACTCTGGAGGGCCTTTACGAGGAGCTAATGGATGTGACTGCCTTTTGCTGTTCAGAGGGGAAGTGCTGTTCTTTTACATAGTGGACAGCGGTCAATGGAGTCACCCCTATTTGTTGCAAGGACAGTGGCATGGGTGTCTATTGGAAGGGTCAGTTTTCCTGGGATAAGGTGGGAGGCATTCTTCCAGGACCTGGCTGGACAATATTCAACTAAACAATACCTCATTATGGTCAGGGAGGACTCTGGACCCTGTGCTTCAGGGTGACCTTTCGGCAACCTGCACAGCAGCCATAATGACAAGAAATACATAAAATGAAAACCTGTAACAAAAAGTTATCTGTGTTTGTTGCCTATTTCCCAGGTATTGGCCACTGTGCTAAGCGCCTTGTATTAGTCCAATTTAGTCCTCATAGTGATGCTGAGTCATAGACTCTTTCTCCATATTAGAGCTGAAGGAAAAAAGAAGTACAGATGAGTTGTGACTTGCCCACAGTCTTATATCTAGAGAGTAGTCATGTGTGATTGGAACTTAGAACTGCCAGACTCGCAAGTCCACCTGCCTTAGCATTGTCTGTGTGAACCCCGCTGGGTCAAGCAGGGCTGGGAGCCAACCAGGGACTTGAGGTGTCTGAGATCAGGCAGGAGTCCCAGGCTTCTGCCCTTAATGAGTGGGTGGACAGGCTGCCCCCAAGTCAGCTACATTCTCTTGAGGCTGCGCTGGTGGCGGCCCAGCTCCCAGGCTGTTTTAAAATAGAAGCAACTGCCTGGAAAGCTGGGCTGCCCCATGTGAGACTGTCATGGAAGGGGGAGGGGAGGACAGCTGCACTGGGAGCAGGGACCTGCCACCAGAGCATGGGGTAGTGGCTTTGTCAGGATCCTGGAGACTCAACCAGGGGCTGTTCTCCTGAGCTGCCTCTTTCTGGTGAGAAAGTGTGGGGCGGGCTCCTGATGGCGTTGGACTGGCCTCCTGCTGGGGTGCTGCTTTTCCCGGTCCCCAGTTAGGGGGAGGTGCTTTTGCACTAATCCCTGATTGATCTGATGCTCCTCCTATAGGTTGGCCCTGTTCTGCCCTGACAGACAGCCTAGCACGGTGTTAGAGAAACAGCCCAAGTCTTTACTACAGTTCTCACTTCCAAGGGGAATCCAGGATGGTGATGTGATGGTGATGGCTGCTGTGTTGGTTGTGGTCCTTGCAGGAGTCAGATGGGGTAGTGAAAAAAAGCATAATAAAGGGATGATTTGCAAAGGTATGGGTAGAAGGGGGCTCCAGACAAGGGGTGTGGCCCTCAGGGTCCTTTGGAACTGGGAGGGGCCCCTTGGCAGGAGCTGTGGGTGTGAGTAGTGGAAAGTAGTCACCACTCACCCAAGGTCCAGCAGGGAGGGAGCTGGGTTGGGTTGGGCATGAGTGCCTCCACCTCACCTCCGTATTCTGCTGACGGCTCCTTGGCCAAACCCAACCACAGCTCATTGATAACAATTGATGTGATCGTCTTGGGGCAGAGCAGGATGGAGAAGGAAAGTGGATGGGCAAAGACTGCCTGGAATAATTGATGGTGGTTACCGCTTCCATTGATGGAGCACTCACCGTGTGCCAGACACTCCCACGTGCTCCTCCCGTGAACTCACTTAATCCTTGCGGCAGCTCGGCACTGTGGTTAGCCCCGTTTTCTACACGAACACACCAAGACCCTGGGAGTGTACCTTATACGGGGCTTGTCCAGGGGGGCACAGCTAGGAAAGGCCGGCTCTGCAGGCTCGTGGCTGCTTCCCGCAGTCACCGAGTCCTGCTGCCTGGCACCCGGATGGGCTGGGAAATGCTGTGGCAGGGTGGCTCCTGGTGCTTACGTCCTAGCCCTCTGATACCCTTGCCCTTGAAGGTGTTGTCTCTCAACCCATTGGGTGTTGCCTGTGTTCAGGAGACTTTTCCTCCCAGCTGTTGCTGACTGAGCTTTGGGGACCCGTGGCCACCCTGCTCCATGTGTCACTTGTGGCTGGGGTTGTGGGCTCTCTGAGGGCACCCAGGCCCTCTCGCCTGGATCCTTCTGAGGGAGCCTCTGTAGAGAAAAGCATGCTTCAAAGTGGGGGTTCTGGAGGGTCGTTGGTGCGGGGAGCGAGCCCACGCGTGTCAGTGGCACAGGAGGGCTGCCTTGCCTGCTAGGCCGCGAAAGGCGGAGCGGGAGGGACGGAGGCTTTTGAACACAGGCCTCAGCCGTTCTCTGCACAGTGAAGTCGGGGAGCTCTGCCTACTCCTGCCTCCACAACTGTCATCTGGGAGTAGAATGTGCCCCCTACAAGCCTTCCCGGTCACCCTGCCATCTCAAGTGTGGCTTGAATCTGTTGGAACCAGCGTAGCTTATCCTCCTGCCGCGACAGCCTTTTAGTATGAGACTCGTGGCCGCGTTGCAAAGGCAGCATGGCTCAATTCAGACAATGGGGTGGATTTTCAGATTTTCTGTCCTTAACTTAAAAAAAGCATCGATATACACAAACAGCTTATATAATGCACTAGAATAAAAAATGAAAATCCTATTTTAACTCCACTCCCTAACCCCCCCTTGTCTTTCTAGAAGCAGCTCTGAGGCAGCCACATTGACAGATTGGCTCGTCCCCTTCCCAGGCTTTTCCATTCATTCACACACGTGTGAACATAGGAAGATGTGTGCGGAAAGGGGTTTCCTCTGATTCCATGGAACTGCAAATTCTCTGAAACTTGCTTTTTACATTTCACCGTATTGTAGATAGCTTTCTGTGTCACCGCACACAAATACACCTCATTCTTTTTGCTAACCACGGGGCAGTCCTTTGTTTGCAAGTACCTTAATTTTTATTCATTTAGTTCCCTATTGATGGACATGTAGGTTGCTTCTGGGTTTGGTGTTACAGATAATGCTGCAGTGAGCATCCTTGCGTGCCCATCTTTGGGTGCCTTGGGGACAGTGGTAGGAGGGTCCCTAGGGTTAATGCATGCCCACACAGGCATTGCCAGCACTTGGCTCCAAAAGGGCTGTGTTTTACCTAATACTCCCACTCGGCATGAATGGGAGTGACCATTTTCCACACCAACAGTAGATATTATTTACATTTTTGCCAGTCTGTTCATTGAGGGAGCTTCCCAAACACAGGTGTGTCAGCCACCCTAAAGTGGCTCCCCAGGTCCCTTAGACTAAAGTCTGTAGTTGGTTCTGAGGTCAGAAGTGGCAGTGCTCACTTCTGAAGGCACTTGGCCTCCTCGGTCTGAGTTCAGCCCCCCTTAGACCAAGGTGGGGGTGAGAGCACTAATCGTGGGTCTCCCTGTCCCCCATCCCTGCTGGTCCTGCAGTTCCTCTGCTTCCTGGTTACATTGTCAGCTACAGAGTCTCTATTTTCAGATACTTAGTTTCTATTTTTTTCCTACTATAGAAACATTTTGATGCTCATTGCACTTGTACTCATTAAACAGACATTTATATTGAATACCTACTATGTGCCAGGCCTTGACATCTTTGTACATACAGCATTTTCCATATTTTGGATAAATTAATGCATGACAGGCTCTGGGATGCTTTGAGTTCAAGGGTGTGATTTGGGGATGGTTGTGCACTTGTGGGGGAAGTTGGGGTGCTGGGAGCAGAGCAGCTGTCACTGCCATGCAGTCGAGGATACGTCCCTCCAAGACTGAGGTTATGTAAGTGTTTCACAGACCAGGCTGGGTGATATACTCTCTCCCCTCTCAGCTTCCAGTATGGGCTGGATTTTCATTCCTGAGCAGGAGTGGAGCTTGCATAAGCTGTTCAAGGTCAGCCAGGGAATGGTTGGATAGGTAGGCTGGCAGGCAGTGGAGGGGAACCAGGGACCGCTGTCTCCTGGTGTGATTTATTGGTCCTTCTCAAAGTCATCACTGCCTACAGGTGGGTCTGCTCAGCCAGCCCTGCCAGTCCCTCATTTCCCACTTATTCATGGGAACCATGCTCCCGGGGCTCTGCCTTGAAGCCATCACCCAGGCATGGACCTGCAGGCCTGCCTTCCCCAGGCAGACTTCCGATCGCCATCTATCTGGGGCTGGCTGCTTTGCCGGTGTCAGAGTGCCCTGCTTCAGGCTCAGCCTCTGGAGGCCCTTCGGAAGGCACACGGGGTGGCTGCTGTAGAGACAGGTGGGAGCTGATTGGGGTAGAGGGAGGGGCCAGGGCCAGGGTTCAGCCTCCAAGGAACTGCAGGCAGGGAACTGAAAGAAAGCAGAATGCTGAATTCTCTTCCCTCCAGTACCGGCCTGAAAAAACATGAATGGAATCATTATTTCTACAATAAAATTGCTTTTGAAGTGGGTGCTGAGAACTGTGTGAAATGGGCGTTTTCTGGGTGATGTTTGCAGTTGTAAGAAAGCAGAGCTTGGAGAGACAGAGTGGTCTCCGGCCTTGGCTATGTCCTTTCAGATAAAGGCAGCAGGAGGCCAGGAGACGGGTGGGGAAGTGGGAAGGCTGCACAGAAGCAGAAGGGAAAGCTACAACTCATGGCAGTTGGGGGCCTTAGTAAAGGGGAGTCATCCTCTTGCCCGCTTGGGGGGTGTTCCCCAGGTCTTGGCGTGGGTTTGAAGCCCAGTCTTACCTGAGCGTCTCTCCTATTTCAACTCCCTTGTCCTTGGAGGGTAATCTCCGTAGTGGCCATGTACTTAGGGTGATGTTTGCTGTGCGTGGAGTGTTTTTTGACAGGTAGCTATGCTCATTTGGTTTTGGGGCTTAATGATGAGTGGGGACATTTGGGGAACATTAAATAATGAGTGTTCTTCCTTTTCCCTGAGAGATGGACATGTCCAGATGTGAGAGCATCTGGCGTCTGGTGAGGCTGGCCCTGGAGCCCTGGCCTCTGAGGTGCAGGGAGGTCTCAGCTGACCCACAGATAATGCCACTGGACTGCTCTCCCCCAGGCCCCAGGGCTGAGTTTGTGGCCCATTTGGGGAGGGGGCAGCACTGAAGAGGGGTGCTTGGTCCTCTGACACCTGTTAGTGCAGGTGGGGCTGGAGAATAGTCTGGGCTCTTTGCTGAACTGTTCTGCAAGTTTGCTTGGGGCTGCATTACAACAGCGTTTCCTCCAGGGTTGTCTCATTGCTTTTTGGGGGAGGAGGCCAGACTGGGGCATATAGGCAGGGGGTATTCCTGGGGGTTCTGGTGGGTGGTTTCCTGGGATGAGTGTGCCTGTGGGGTTTGTTTGGGGTGGAAGGGGCGTGCCCTGACTTGAAAGAACCAGTGGGGGTAGCCTACAAAGGATCTTCCCCCACGTTCTTTGTGCCCTGGTCCTAATGTGGTCTGAGCTGCCCATGGTTCCAGCCTGATCCCGTGTAAAAACACCCAACAAAAATAGGATAGCGTAAACAGCTCACCGGGCTGCTGCTCTCGCCTTGTACACAACAGTGAGTAGGGCAGAATGAGCTAAGCCTCTGAAAGAAGTAAACTAGGACCGACCTGGACCACAGTTGGGGTGTGTGTGTGTGTGTGTGTGTGTGTGTGTGTGTGTGTGGGGTTCCCTAACCAGGAATCGAGCCCGGGCTGGACCATAATTTTTATAATGTAAAATTACGCAAGTTTACAGCTGTTTCTTTTACAACGTGCTCATTGGTTCTGTGGGCTCCCTATGATGTCTTCGAGGTTAAGGCTTTGGCCAGGAATGGGACTTCCAGTTGTGGTTTTGTTCCCCTGGGACTCCTTGGACCACGGGACAATGCCATGCAGGTATTTGTTTGTGTGACTTCAGGTGGGGTGTGTGCATGTTCAGTTTGGTGGTTTAGGTGTGCTGTAGTTTACAAATTAATGGAGTCATCCTGGGGTTCCCTGAATTTCTGGCTAATTGAGGCTAATGACTTTGGAGATGAGGAAGATGCAGAAGATGATGGTGCTTTCTCATGGCCCCTCTTCTGGATGGAGTATGCAGCGAGTGGTGTCTAGGATTAGGATTTTAATTCTGTGTATGTAACACGCCCAAGCAAAGCCTCCCAGGGACTCAGTGTGGTCTTTGAGGCAAGGACTGTTTGAATTATTCATTCTCTGTGAATACTGAAGTGCTTAATAAATTGTTTGTTGACTGACTTAGTGACATCAATCCCAAATAGTTCTTTGATGGTTGGTTTTAAAAATAGTCACATGGGAGCTCAATAAATGTTTGTTTGTATTACATTTTTGGGGGAGATGTACTTGCATTGCCTTTCATGTGAAGAGTTGCCCAGTTAGTTAAATTTTACTATATTCTCTGTGAGAAACATGATACCCTAAAAGGGAGTTCCCCTAAAATGCAAAAGTTTTGTGAAAAGTTGGGTCCATTCTGGCACATAGTAGGTACTCCATAAATATTTGTTGAGTGAATGAAATCAGAACCATATGGAAAATAGGTTGCCATGAAAAGCTCTGATTTCTGTATTCAGTGCATTTACTGTCCTAGCCGTCGGCATTCTTGTAAGAAGATATGTTTTATTGGGAAGAGTCCTGCAGTTCAGCAAAGTAGCTGGCTCATGGGAATGTGTCTTTGACAATTCATTCATTCAGCAAATATTTACTGACTGCTGCTATATGCTGGGCCTGTGTGCGGTCGGAGAAGAGGTCTAAAATCAGGCTGATCTACTGTCAACAAAAACTTACTGGGTGTCTCAAGCTCTGGTCACAAAAAGAAGTGTGAGACAGCACAGCTTCTCTCCCCACACCCAGGAGAAATCAGGTACCTGGAACTCAGTGCTGATGATTTTTATTGGTTGTTAATTATACCTAATAATTTTCATTGATGGAAAGCTAATGGGCATAATTACCAGTGTCTTTATTCTGGTGGTTCTTTCATTGTAGCACGAGATGGCTGTGCCTCCCACGTACGTGGATCTTGGCAAACCTGCCAGGGACGTCTTCACCAAGGGCTACGGTGAGTGTGGCACGGAGTGGCCTTTCCGCTCACAGACTGGATTGGCATGTGAGGGTTTTTGGATATCACACTTGGAGAGACCTGGTCAGCCAAGTGTTAGAACTTCCATGTCAGGGGCAAAAGCTAAGCTTCCTACGGCTAGGAAAGCAGCTTGGGTTGTGCACCCTGGAGGGGCAGGCTCGAGATGCTGCAGACAAGTGGGCATTCTCGTTGCCTCTCCCAGGCGTGAGCAGCTCTGCAGATGCTGCTGCAGTGGAATGTGACTTCTAAATTTAGCCCATCCTTTGGCACAGGCCCACGCCGTGAAGCACTGTTTTCTCAGACTCTGCCAGCAGGACAGGTGGGGGCCAGGTGAGACCTGTGCCTGCCACTGTGCCATGGCAACCGATTCCCCACACAGTCAGGCAGCAGCTGGGACAGGCACCCTTTGTACGTGGGGCATTTTGAAACAGCGTAGGGAGGGGGCAGAGGTGCTGCTCTCAGGTTACTTATTTAACCTATTCACAGTTATCATCTTCTTTCTTCAGGATTTGGCTTAATAAAACTCGAATTGAAAACAAAATCTGAGAATGGACTGGTGAGTTGTCTGACCCACATGGGGGCATTTATTCAAGATCAGTAAGTAACGGCCATGTGCTGGGTGGCAGTGTCAAACGAAGGGACTTTTTTGATTGTGGCAGTTCGTGGTTGTCTCATTCTCTGATTGCTTCCTCTGTGGGATGGGTGGTCCAAGGGAACTGTACTAGTAGGTCCCCAGTTCAGTAGCTATTAATACTCACAGGTAGATGAGGCAGGCCTAGTTTTATTTTTCCTCGTGTTTCTTATTTAAAAGTTGATCCGTGTTCAATGCTGCATAATTATTTTAAAAAATCCCAGTAGCCCCTTTTAGACTGTGCATGGCAGTGGTTGGAAGGAAGGCGTTTGGGGTTGAGTTACTGCAGTGTCAGCTTTAGCTCAGTGCTCTTTCTCTGTACTGGGCTGGAGGTAGATGGAAGGACGAGTCCCTTCCTGTCCAGACTAAAGAGTTAGAGGGGAGGAAGGAAGCTTATCTCCCAGTAAAGACTCTCTTTAAGTAGCAGACTCCTTTGGCCCCCTCTGTACTGTAAATATCTCATTGGATTTTAGGGTGAGCTTTTGCCCCCACACATGCAGGATCTCACCTCTTGGCACAAGGGAAAGTACAGTCTGTTTAGGGGTGGAATGACTCCCAGTGCAGTGCTGGTGTGCAGGCTGTGACTCTCTCACTCCTTGAAAGGAATTTACAAGCTCAGGTTCAGCCAACACTGAGACCACCAAAGTGAACGGCAGTTTGGAAACCAAGTACAGATGGACTGAATACGGTCTGACGTTTACGGAGAAATGGAACACCGACAACACGCTAGGCACGGAGATTACCGTGGAAGATCAGGTAATGGTCACCTGCGAAATGACAGTTTTGTTCATTGACGTCGGCTGGCCTGCCTTGTGACTAACCCTACTGGCAAATTTCTTTTGTGTTCAGCTTGCACGTGGACTGAAGCTGACCTTCGATTCATCCTTCTCACCGAACACTGGGTAAGAACCTCATGTTTTCTCTGCAAGGACATTCCGGTGTTTTACAGTAAGAATCTGCACGGTTACTGTTCTCCTGGCTCAGCTGTGGGGGTTGCAGGGTCTCCAGTCCAGTTACGCTTCAGTTCCTGTGAGTGAGGCTGCTACTAATGTAAGTGGCCCAGGCTGGAGGGCAGCACGTGACCTTTGGAAGTGGGCCAGCTCATCACTGGTGCCAGCCCCATTTTCTAAGCTTAGAGGGCCCTTTCCCCAGCTCCCTACTTAGGGACACTGGGAGCATCCCTAACTACACGGTGGCTCCTGAGGCTACACTTTTTGTCCCAGGCTTTCCAGCCACAAATGGATGAGGTTTGATGGCTGCTGGGCATGTCAGGACGCAAGATGGCATGGTGGTCCACCTCAGCTCCTAGGTGCTTTTCAAAGTGGCTAGAAGGAATTGTTCTTATCTAAGACACCCCTTTGTTTCTTTCTGCTCACAGCAGTGAGTCTCCTAAACCTGGGGAAGGTTGTTTTGCACACCAGTGACTGGCTCAAGGGCAGGTAGCCATTCCATGTTGTATCCCTCTCTCCTGCTCCTTCCTTTCTTTCCCTTCTGACAAATGTTGATTTGAGGGAGGATCTCCTGTGTTCAGACCCCATATTGGGTACAGGGTGACCACAAGGGACTGGGCAGTCAGGGCTCCTGTCTTTGCAGGTTGTAGTCTTTTTACAACTTGGTTATAGATGATCTGAAGACCATTGGCCAGGAGCTGAATTTACTCTTGGTCCTTCTTTGTCTTTTGTTATAGCCTTTGTTTTAAAAGTCTATTTTGTTTTATATAAATGTTGCTACGTCTTTTTTTTTCATTTCCATTTGCATGAAATACCCTTTTCTACCCTTTACTTTCAGTCCATGTGTGTCTTTGATCTGAAGCGGGTCTCTGTAGGCCATGTATATATAGTCTTGTTTTCTTACCCGTTCAGCCACCCTGTGTCTTTTGATTGGAGCATTTAATCCATTTATATTTAAAGTAATTGATAGGTATATAGTTATTGCTATTTTACTATCCATATTTTTTATTTTTTTCCCCCTTTTTCTTAAAGAAGTCCCTTTAACATTTCCTGAAATACTGGTTTGGTTGTGATGAACTCCTTTAGCTTTATCCCTTCTGGAAACATCCTGTGTGTTTTTGACAAGCTCTTATCATTTTCGTGTTTTGAGCACTTCTTCAGAAGGTGTACCAGGTTCCTCTACGTGTTTTTCCTCAGTCATGCCATCAGCTATTTCTCCAAGGAGCCTTAGTTTCTTTTATTGAAGAATAGTGTTTTGAAACCAAGATTCGAGGTACAAGGTGTACACACTTCTACTGGGTATTTGAGAAAAGTTTTGGTGACTTGATGGAGATTGGAAGTGAGAGTTGGCTTTCCAAAGCAGCTGTGGGTACGGCCTGGGAGAGCATGGGGTCCCCGTTAGGAGCTGAGGGTGCGGCCTGGGAGAGCATGGGGTCCCCGTGAGGAGCTGAGGGTATGGCCCGGGAGAGCATGGGGTCCCCGTGAGGACCTGAGGGTACAGCCTGGGAAAGCATGGGGTCCCTGTGAGGAGCTGAGGGTGTGGCCTGGGAGAGCATGGGGTCCCCGTGAGGACCTGAGGGTACGGCCCGGGAGAGCATGGGGTCCCCGTGAGGAGCTGAGGGTGCAGCCTGGGAAAGCATGAGGTTCCCCTGAGGGGCTGAGCATAGATCACATCTGGATGAGACTGCAGACCCTACCTAGGCCCCAGCACCCATCCTGAGTACCTACTGCAGCTAAAGCCTGCTTATTAACCACAACTTAGTCATGACTCTCGCAGGTGCTTGACATATTAGCACCATTATTTAAATAGTTTAAATAGTTTTAAAAAGTCCCATTAATATCTGAAAGGACAATAGCTCCAAAGGCATGGAATGCTGTATTAGATCAGAAACCTGGAGTGAAACCTGAGTCACTGCCCCAGCACTGGGGCGTTCTCTGGGCACCTATGTCCCTGGCCATAAACCCAGTGAGACACTGTATGGCGGTGCTGTGTGAACTGCCAGTGTGACCGGTGTCGCTGCTCAGAGGCCCTGCCACACACATCACACGTTGTGGCCAGCCGCAGCTTTTTACCCAGAAGTTACAAGATGGGCAGTTCTTACATTTCTTGGTCTCCTTTTCACTCTCAATGTCAGTCTCTGAGCAACTGTCTTTTCATTGATCACTCCATGCCACCTTTGTGCCAATTGGATACTTGGCCAAAATCCAGCCTTCTTCCCCTAAAGAGCAGGACGATTGAAATGAAATAGGTTTACTTTGAGTCTTTCTTACTGAGGTGGTCACACCCTTCCTTCAGAGCTTGCGAAAATGCACAGAAGCAACTTGGACAAAAGTTGGAAGTTTCATTGTCACGGGCACAGTGTTGCCTTATTTTCATCTATGACCTCTGAAATTCTTGTCTCATTGAGGACTTGGGATGTTTAACCTTAATAAATTTAAAAAAAATTTTATTATTATTATTATTTCTTTGTGGGTAGTTCCCTGGCTGGGAATCGAACCCAGGCTGCAGCGTTGAGAGTGCCGAAGCCTAGCTGCTACACCACCAGGGAACTCCAATAAATTTTTTTATTATGGAAAATTTCAAGCATGCAAAAGAATGCCGGAAAGTATATTAAACCCTCATCATGTTCCCATCACCTGGCTTTAATAGTTATCCACCCATGGCCAGCCATGTTTTATTTATATACCCATAATTAGTCCCTCCTACCCTAAGATTATTTTGAAGTAAATAACAGATATTATTTCATCTGTAAATATTTTAATATATATATTTGAAATGATAAGACTTATATTTTAAAAAGTATAACCATGGTACCATTACATTGTAAAAACAATCATAATTCCTTAGTATCCTCAGATCTCTAGTCTGTTCAGATTTACGTGATTTCATGAATTGTTTTTTACAGAATCGAAACTTGTTTATGCAAAATTGCAAAAATTTGTTCATATGGCTCCTAAATCTTTTACTTTTTGGATTCTTCTCTTTGTTTTATCCTCTTCCAATTTATTTGTTGAAACTAGATCATTTGTCCTGTAGAATTACATATAAATTTTGCTGTTTGCATCTCTGAGATGTCCTTTAACCTGTATCCCCGCCCGCCATATTCCCTGTGAATCGGAAAGTCTGGAGGCCTCATCACATTTGGATTCCATTGGGAGCACATGGTGTTGTGTGTTTGCACTGGGGATGTACATAGAAGGCCTGGTTTTGTCTTTGTGTGTTAGTGCGATTCATCATCCTCCATTTATTAGCTGGAGTATTTCAGTAAAGGGAAACTTCTCATCAACTGTTTGGTTACCCTGAGACATAGTTAGTACAGGAATGTTTCTTTTTTATTTACTGTTTCCAAAATTACACAATGGTTCTCTAGTCCTTAAAGGTGACTGATTTGTGTGTGTTTTGTTGGTATGTGTTTATAGATTTAAACATATTTGATGTGTTTCAATCCATGGCTGATGTTTTCTTAATGCTGCTCATATTGTCCCATTTTGGAAGCTCTTGAGAGCTTCTTCAGGATAGGTTTCAAGTCCTTTTGCCCCAGCCTCAGTATGTCATCTTTGATAGATGCTTCAAGCTCACCTTGCACATTTCCTGCCCTGACCTGGAGCCTTTTGTTTATCTGAGGAGCATTGGTCCCTTTAGGAGGGAATGGTGTTTAGGGCCCACAGTTTGGATGCTGGGTTGAAGCTTTAACCTCGGTGTGAATGGAACTGGGATGAACAAGGCTGTGCAGTCCTTGGGCCTCTGAGCAGGTCTGGCCTCTCCTGTGGGCTCTGCTTAGGGTGCAGCTTGCTCTCTGAGGGAGAAGTCCATTTTGTAGCTGAAGGAAGAAATACTCAGATACAAATAGTCTAAATTTTATTTGGAAAAAAAAATTTTATTTGGTAGGTGTGAGCTTGTTTTCAGTGTTGACTTTTGGTGAAAGGCATGGTGATAAGGTATTTGCAGGTGACACGACTCACCTACTTTTCCTGAGGAATGCTGGATCTAGAATAACATGGAGGGGAGGCACCGACCTGGTCATACACACAAATCTGGGATCAGGAGACTAGAACTGGGGTCTTCTTGGTGCCCATAACTGCAGGGCCCCAAGTTCCATATCAGTATCCAGTTCTCTGAAAAATATACTCATTGGGATCTCATGAATACAGAATTAAAAGCTGTCTATCAGTTGTATCTACTTAGACAGGATCTAGTTTTTAGTTTTTTACTTACTTTTAAGAGAGCCACAAAGTAGGAAGACGACCATCTCCTTAAGAGCAGCTGTTTAGCTAGTGCCTTCATGACAGATATAATTACCACGTGGCACTCTACCTAATAAATGCCTGTGTAGGCCACATTAAATATAGGGAGACGATAGTGAAAGAAAACGACTTAGTGCTTATTTTTAAGGCCCGTGTTCGCACTTGATGATTGTGGCGTTTCTGCAGACGGGATTTGGTGGGAGAGGGGCTATGTCCTGCCCATTGTGATACAGCAGCTGCTGAAGAGAAATCCGGGGCCCTGACTGCTCCCCTACCTCCCAATTTAAACTGGGAATCTTTTTTTTTTTTAAATTTGCATTTCTTGGCATGGTTGTCTCAAGGTGAGTTAGCTTCTGATTTTAATACCATTTCTTCTCCTTCAGGAAAAAAAATGCTAAAATCAAGACAGGGTACAAGCGGGAGCACATCAATCTGGGCTGCGATGTGGATTTCGACATTGCCGGGCCCTCCATCCGGGGCGCTCTGGTGCTGGGGTATGAGGGCTGGCTGGCTGGCTACCAGATGAATTTCGAGACCGCAAAGTCTCGAGTGACCCAGAGCAACTTTGCAGTTGGCTACAAGACGGATGAATTCCAGCTTCACACTAATGTGTAAGTGCCCGTGAGTGTGGCTGTGCGAGTGTGCTGTAGGGGGATTGTGTTTCATGATTGTTTTCTAAGCTCAGTTTTTAATCACTGTCAAGTGAGTGTGTTGGAATCAGATGAACAAAATGGCCTACTGGTATTTTTCTGTTTCCCACCTACCCATTTCCGAAAGTGACTTAGGCTCTTTCTGTTCTGTGAACAGTCTGTGCTGTCACTGGTACACACAGAATGAGTGATCAGTGACAGCAAGGGCCTGGTGCCTGTCAGTCCTGCAGAGTGCAGTCCTTTAGGTTTTAGTTAACAGAAGGGGAGGTGGGGAGGGCAGGGTACAGCTCTGTCTCTCTCTGTACCCTGTGGTGATCAGCTAAATGGAATGTAGACACAGGAGACAAATGAGGAGATGACGATCTCTGTTAAGTACAGAGTGTCTTCTCTGCATGGTGGAGCATTTATAAGTTTATTAACTCTTGCACAGTGTAGTGAAAGAAGAGAAAATGACAGGTTAGGTTCGAGAGAGCCCTTGGTAATCAGTTGAGAGTTGAAGTAGGGTGCTGCTTTAGGTTAAGGGAAACAAAAATTTCATCCACAGAATCCTGGGGCACACAAGGAACTACTGTGGCTCAAGTCGGGTACAACTTTATCAAATTTTCTTCTTTCCACTAGAGGTCACTAAAGAAATAACTTCTTAAACTAAAAGACAAGTAAATGGTATTTAGTGTCTAAACAAATCATGTTTTTATTAATGAGTTTTTTGAGGAAATTTTTATAATTGATAAATTAATATAATAAATGAATGTCACTCATAAATTTAGTCTTTTAAAAGCACACATTCACAGGAAAACCGGTTCCCCAGGGGAGGGGTTAGGGCAGGGTGACTGTGACTGCGCAGTGATGATGGCACAAGGGAGCAGTTTGGAGGTGGTGGCACTGTTCTGGACCTGACTGTGGTGGTGGGCACACAAATGTGTACATGTGCTAAAACTCAACAGAACTGTATACCAAAAAGGTTATGTAAATTCAAAGAAAGTACCAGAGACATGGAAGTGCTTTTTAATTTAAAGTTTTGAGTGAAATGGAAAATGCTTTCTTGGTTTGGAATTGGGAATTGGCACCAATTAATGGAGAACAATGGTTGTTAGTTATCTGCCTCCCTTCCCCATACCTGAGTTTCAAGATTTTTCTTTTACTAGTTAAAGGTCATGTTTACTCATCTAGCACCATAATCCCAGGTCTTAGCACCTCCCAAGGGGCTGGCAGGAGGAGGGAAGAGGTGAGAATGTTAAGAAAGCAAGGATAGTTCTTCACTTGTGGCTTTTATCTGGGCTCTAAGGCGGCAGTACAGGGTCTATCATAGAAGAAAATCGTGGAGACTGGAAAGTAAGACAGAAGCGTTTAGATAGTAAAGGTGTTCCTAGAGAAGGGAAGGGTCAGTCTATCCTGGAGGCAGTGCTGGAGTTGGCCTCATGGACTAGGGAATTTCTTCTTGGCATCCAAGCTCTTTTCCAATTTCTTCAAGTTTTTTAGCCAGGTTTGGTATGTCGTACACAGTTCTGAACCAGATACATTCCAACCAGGTTGCCAAAAGCAAATCTAAGCAGGAACTGGAGCATGATGTCGGTGAGGAGGGCGCGAAGGGCAGTGGCTGCTCCAAGATGTTTAAGAAGTGGATATGGTTTATTTTGGGAACTGGCATGGAAACAGCTGACACAACTAATCTGGGTTGCCCTTGCAGAGGCCCAGAGGTGCTTCATATAGATAAATTTGAGTGAGCTCCCTCTCGTTACTGTTGTTTTGAGAGCTCAGTACAGAAAGGCTGGGTTGCTGGTTTTAGAATATGTTTTAAAAATCTGCTTTATAAAACCGTTTTTAAGTGCAAGAAGATGTCCCTATTCGAGTTATACTAAAGTCACCCCGACGTCTCTTGCTTTGGACAAGCTGCCATTTGGTGGCATGCCTGGGCTTCCCTGTGAGTCGGGCGGAGCCCGGGCTCTCCCTGTACTTTCTGGAAGCACAGTGTCTGCCTGGCTGTACTTCAGAGGATAACTTAAAAATTTGGAATGTATTTAATGAGCAGCTACCTTAAGGAGAGTGTATTGGTGAGAAGCAGAGTTTGCAATGAAACAGCAAAAGTTCGTTCTTGGTTTGGTGACTTCTAAGCTGCTTTGCTGGATTCCAGAGCACATGGGCTCTACCTTCACAGTTTCCCTTTCCACTGGAAACACCCAAAGTGTCAAGGCAGAACTTGACATTGTTTTTTCTTTAAGTCGAAAATGTCAGGGAGGGGAAGGGCATATTCCCAGAGGCTGCAGTCAGTGTGGTGTGTTTTGAAGAGAGGAAGGAGTTTAGCCCCCTGGATTCCAGACCATTTTGAAAGACAGAAATATTTTGTAATGTAGCAAGTCGTAGCCTTTTTTCAGATCTCACCAGGACTATGGAGGTTGTCACATGGACCAACAGTATGCACATGTGGATGAGTCTGACTTGTAGGTTAAGCTCTTTTGTAACCACTTCTTCTCCAAGGGGCTGGGTCTGTTCTGACTGTGACCCCCCGAGCCGAGGGGCTGTAGCTGGTGGTGCTAAGGGCCATGCCTGCGTCCCGATGAACATGTGGCACAGTCTTTCTCACTGTTTCTGGCTGTGTTCTCATTTGCTTCCCCTCCCTTACCGTTTTTATGATAGAAGCATTTGTAAAAGTAATAACATCAGCAGCAGAAGAAAGAAATCATTCAGAATGTAGAATCCCAATGCCCTAGTTGCTGCATCTTTTTAAAAGAATGTTTTGGAGGCAAACTTCAAGTTCCATGCAGCCTGAGTAGCTGACTGAACTGCCTTTGGGTGTTCCCAGTGATGGCTGAAATAGCCTTCCCTCTTTCCCCTGATCCTTCCTGTCTCTGGTGTCTATTCCACTCCTACCAGGCTTCCTGCTTTGTGATCAGCTCAGTCCACTTACAGCATTCCTGCCCCACTGCAGCTTGTCTTCCCGGGCAGCTTGGCATCTGTGCTGTGCTTCTTTGCAGAAATGATGGAACAGAGTTTGGTGGCTCCATTTATCAGAAGGTGAACAAGAAGTTGGAGACTGCTGTTAATCTCGCCTGGACAGCAGGAAACAGTAACACTCGCTTTGGAATAGCAGCCAAGTACCAGATCGACCCCGATGCCTGCTTCTCGGTAGGTACCTGTGGAATCTTACATCGCCCAGGCCCCACCTGACTCCTAGGTTG
>PVJL010005824.1:25535-94657 GCA_004026885.1 Lyroderma lyra
TAATAGTAATTGTACCTATGAGTTGTCAGGCCCGTTACTTGTGGATGACTGTATTTAATTCTCACAAAGCATTCGATTCCCAGCCAGGGACCGCCCCCCCCCCCCCCCCCATCTCATACAACCCATTTGAAGTAGGTGCTTTCCCCCACCTTCTTTTAAAAAAGTCATTTTATCTCTGTTATCACAAAGGAGGAACTGGAAGCTTAGAGAAGTTGAGTAACTTGCCCAAGGGCAGATATTTGGTAAGTGTTGGGGCCTGGATATGACCCAGACTGGTTTGCTAGGGCACCTCCTCCTCTAACCAGTCGCTGTCCCATGCTGCAGGCTCTAAAGGCGGTTCCCTTGAACCCTAAGGTTCTAAGTATTCATTTCCTCCTCATGTTTCACTCTTGTGCCCTGGCAGTGGGCAGTTAGAGTCTTATCTTGCAGACCCTGTAGCATTACCCATGTGTCCCTGGGTTGCTGCACACTTTTTGAATTAAATCCTCTTGGGCTTATCTCTGATGTCACGGGGCACTGCGGCTGCTGCACCCCTTTTGGGGTGGAATGAGGAAATCTTATGTTACAGGATGGTTTCTGGGCTGGTTTGTGTAATTTATAGACAGCCCATTTTAAGTCTTCAGAAGTAGGAACTGAATTTGACTCCTTTAATGTTAGGCACGTAAAAACGAAGGAAAAAGGGCCTCGTTATTTGGATGGTATAAACAAAAAGCAACAGCCAGACAGGGCACTGACAGCCAGGAGGCCTTCCTCCCCCTCCCCTGCTCTGCTCTTTCTGATGGGAGGTGTCAGGTCTGAAAATAACCTGCGAGCAGGAAAACATGCAGCCCGGCTCTTACCAGGACTTGGTGTTCTTGTGGCTTGAGCTTGTTCTGCTCCTGACCCCTCCTGTTTCACCAGAAAGGGGTCAGGGACAGGCCCCGATTTCCTAACAGCTCAGGCAGAAGAATTAGGGCAAAATTATTATGGACTCAACTGCTTTGTTGAACTTGTTTATTAATCAACAGTCATGAGTGCTGAAATGTTAAGTGATTGGCTAGGTTGTTCTCTTGCTCCAATAGACATTTTAAATTCAAGCTTGTTAGCGCTGAACTTTCTTCATGTCAGTATGATGTTTGCTTCTCTTTTTCATCATGAGTAAATTCTAACAGTGTT
The DNA here is from genome assembly GCA_004026885.1 of Lyroderma lyra. Lineage (NCBI taxonomy): Eukaryota > Metazoa > Chordata > Mammalia > Chiroptera > Megadermatidae > Lyroderma > Lyroderma lyra. The sequence goes on from PVJL010005824.1 coordinate 26,691, forward strand.
CTGCCTTAATAAAAAGAAAGCCTCAAAACTCCATCTGACATTTGCTCTGTTTTCCTTTATCCTAACAAATAGATCTTCAAGAACTCTTCTATATGAGAAAGGCTTTTATCTCTCTGGCTATAAATGAAACTGTCCTCATCTGTTATAACTTACATACAGACCTACTCAGTATACATAAAATTGGGAAAAGAAAGGAGAAAAAGAAATCGGGCATTAATACCTTTAGGAATTAAATGTAAATAATAATAACTTCTTTTTAACTAAAAATTATGTTGACTTTGACTTTCCCTTCTGAGATGAAACTCCTAAATTTGATATATTTCATACTGAATCCCATAAACAAAGCAGTCATGAAAAAAGAGAATTTGGTTTTGAAGTCCAGAGTTGGTTGATAAAAAGCTCTTCTTTATTTTGGAGATGGAAACATGAAGTACTAAAATGTTTTTGTTCTGTCTTCTCTTTTCCTCCACTAGGCTAAAGTGAACAACTCCAGCCTGATAGGTTTAGGATACACTCAGACCCTAAAACCAGGTATATGTTGGTTCTTTATGAAATTAGTGTTTTGTCTTACTGCTTTATATTATTGCTTATAAAATGCTTGTGTAGTACATTTAAAGGATTATAATGAAATGTTTATGAAGGAGGCATTATAAAAAACATTTGGAGACCAGGAGAAGTAGTAGCTAGGAGGGAAAAAGACCAAGTCACATTTTTAGTTATTTTCTTCCACCCTTCCCCCCGCCCCTCCACCAGTGTACATAATACTTGAAACTAATTTCCAAAAACTAGCTCATAAGTCATCCCCATGGTAAAACTGGTTTGCAGGTTTCCTCTGTACAGTTGGCTAGGCCAGTGCCTGGTATGTTAGAGCCGCAGGAGATAATACCACCTTGGGGTTATTTTGGACAAGTTGGGCCATTGAACCCTGGAAATCTAAGATTACATGTCATAATCAAGCTATTCTAGGGAAAACACCAGTTGGTTGTGTATGTGCGTGTGTGCGTGCTCTGAATATGAATGTAAGGTCTTGGCGTCTGATTCATGACTGGAGTTTCATTTCATGGGGCTGCTGCTTGATGCCAGTGATAAGAGAGATTAATTGTAGCAGGGAACAATGAGAGGAAAAGGGGAAGTGGAGTGCCTAGAGTGGATTTGGGAAGGCTGTGGAATAATATTGTTTTATAAGGCTGTTCCAAGCAACCTATTAATTAATCAGATGGTGTTAAGTAACAGGGATTGAAGGGCCACGTGGGTTTGCCCCGCCTGATCACACATAGCTAGAACAGGTTCTGAATTTGGTGTGGTTTTGCCGTTGCGCGCCAGCATTTTCCCATGGGTCGATCTTTCTTCTCCCTCTGCTCATGTGTTAATTTTTCTCCTCCATCCCTCCCCCTTTCCTCTTCCCGATTTCCCCCCATGCAGGTATCAAACTGACACTGTCAGCTCTTCTGGATGGCAAGAACGTCAACGCTGGTGGCCACAAGCTTGGTCTAGGACTGGAATTTCAGGCATAAATGAATACTGTACAATCGTTTAATTTTAAACTATTTTGTGGCATAGCTACCTTCAGAATTTAGTGTACCTTTTAATGTTGTATGTCTGGGATGCAAATGTTGCTAAATATCATGTTAGACCTCCAGGTTAAAGATGATTCAGCTTTAAGGTGTTACCCTTTCAGAGGTACAGAGGAAACCCAATTCCAAAAAAGGTCTTTTCAGCTGTAGACTTGGGGGGAGCTTGGCGGCCCCTCAAGAGATGTCAGGTTTCTTTTTTATCTAGAAATGGCTGCAGGTAGAAGCTGATGACTTGTAAGCACTTTGTAAATTTGTATTGCAGAAATGAATGAAATTGTGATTTCCTGAGAATTGTACCTTGGTTTCCTACCCTAACTGAGAGAGGCTCACTCTTTGATGGTGTGTACAAACTCACCTGAAGGGACTTTTTAGACAGACCTTCATGACCTGTTTCCACCCTGGTCCATCACCTCTTTTACACCAAAAGTAGTCTTCAGGGCTTGGTAGTAGTTTCTTTTGTGCCATTTTGGGGTGGAGAAGGTGGATGTGATGAAGCCAATAATTCAGGACTTAATTCCCTCTCCTGTTGTGGTTTTTTGCCCTTGCACCAGAGTATGAAATAGCTTCTAAGAGCTCCAGCTATAAGCTGGGAAGAGTCTCTGTGACTGTAAATCACATGGTGACAACACTCGGAACCTAAATTAGACTTCTGTTGTATTCTCACCACTCAGTTTATTTTTTAGCAGTTTAATGGATACATTTTAGAGTCTTCCATTTTGTGTGGAATTAGATTCTCCCTTTCAAATGCTGTAATTAACATCACTTAAAAATAAAACTTGAATAAAATATTGAAACCTCATTCTTCTGTTGTCTTTATTAATAAAAGTATAAATAAACAGGACATTTGTTTGGTCTTGTTGTTTGGTCCCTTGCTTGGGGTGTGTGTGTGTGTGTGTGTGTGTGTGTGTGTGTGATATTTTTAGTTTTCTCTTGCTGCATAACAAATTACCACTAATTTAGTGGCTTAACACAACACTGATTTATTTCACAGGTCTGTAGGTCAAAAGGCCAAGTATAACATGGCTGGTCTCTCTTTTAAGATTGTCACAAAGCTGAAATTTGAATGTCAGCCAGACTATTCTCATCCAGAGCTTGGGGTCCCTTTCTGGTTCACATGGTTGTGGCAGAGTGGTTCCTATTTCCTTGCTGGCTATCAGCTAGGGGCCACTGTCAGTAAAGGGAGCCCCTACCTGTGTTTCTTGCCCTGTGGCTTCCTCCATCTTCAATAGTGGAACAGAAAAGCTCTTACTGTCAAATCCCTCTCACACCTCAAATTTCAGGAAGAGCTCTAACCCCTTTAAAATAGTTTCATATTTTTCTTGAGATAAGGGACATATTAGTTTCAGGTGTACAACATAATGTTTCAATATTTGTGTATACTGAACGGATCACAATATTCTAGTTAACATCTGTCACCACACAGTTTTTCTTGATAACTTTTACAATCTATTCTCTTACCAACTTTCAAGTATACAACACAGTATGATTAATTACAGTCACCATGCTGTCCCTTAAATCCCCATAACTTAGAACTGCCCCAACCTCCTCAGGGCCTCTACTGTTAGGTCAGGCCCACTGAGGATAATATCCCATTCAAAGTCAACTGTGCCTTGTGACCTTATCACAGGAGTGATATATTCACGGCTCCCTCCCATATTCAAAGGTAGTAGTCATACAAAGGCATGGGTCACTGGGGGTGGTTTTAGGATTCTGCCATATATTTATATTTTAAACAACTTGTGGAAATTTCAAACATTTACAAAGTAGAATAGTAATAAACTCATACATATTATCCAGTTTTAACAAGTATTCACTTTTTTTCTATTTAATGATATATGTGTTTTTAGGCAGAATTACTTTTTATGGATACTTGGAAGTGATACTTCCAAACAGTATCAGATTTACTTAAAGCATTTTGTGTAGCTGATCACTACAAACCTGCTGACCTCAGTATTTGTCATACTGTCTTCATCAGGTTCATAAGGACATGCAGCTGTTTCAAAGTGAATTTTGTTGAATTTGTCCAGAGATTTTTGCACTTAATAGATATTGGGTACCTCCAGTAAGATGCCAGGTTCAGTACTGGCATTTTGAAATGTATGAAGGGCCCTCTGAATGTGAGGGAATATTTCCCTCACTTAAATATTAAGTATCTGACTGTTGTATACAGCGGGTTGGAATAGCCTGCAAAATGCCTGCTTGCATTGCACCAATGAGAGAATTCAATCTGGTATGGGGACAAAGGACTGAAGTGGACAAAGGAGAGGATTGAAAGTGTTTATTACAGAAAATGGCCTGTTTAAGTCTGAATCTCCCAACAAGCAGAAGCTAGAATTGAGAAGCTTACCTGTTAAAACTGAGCTGTGGTTTCTGTACTCAGAAGGGAATGCTCCAGAACTTGGGAAGACTTTGTTGCACCCTGGCTGCCCTGCAAGATTTGCAGTAAGGGCACTATTCAGTCTCTGGGTTGTGGTGGACTTAGGGAAATGAACAGATGAATGACCTCTTAGTTTTCTTCACAACGTAGAGTATGTGTTTCTGAGCTGTCACCAGGGAAACCAGATTCAGGAGAACACAGGCCCCTCTCTTTTCAGAGACAGCTCAGCTGTGTCTAGGTGATAGCAGCAACCTTCTGAGGGAAGTGGAGACCAGAATGGTGAAGCTGTGCGTTTAGTAAATGTCTTGCTTCGTGACACACTGATTTGCCTGCAAACTGGTCAACTGGAGCTTTTATTAGAAGCCCATAGATGTTTATTAAGGAAACATTCACAGAACATACAGACCAAAGCATAGTGCCTGAGTCTTAAGGGAACTCCCTGGATGTTTCCAAATTTGTATGTTTATATACTGGGGGTTTTGTTTTAAGTTACGAAATTTAAAAAGTAATAGAAGCTTATTTATTGCAGGAAATATGGAAGCGGCACCTCTTATTTCCTAGCGTGTTTCCCAGCTTTTCTACCATCATACCGTTTCCATTTTAATATAGCGTATATTTTACACTACAGTCTTCCTCACAAGAAAATAAACTCCACAAAATTAGAGGTTCGTTGAGTTCACTGCTGTATACTGCAACATGGAACGGTGCTAAATATTTGTTGAAGTAGAAGTGATTATGGGGAAAGATAAACAAGAAAACATTTACCTGTAATTGCACCACCCAGCCACGGCCCCTGTTAATATCTGTGTTTCTTTCCTCCTTGGGAGGGAGTGGGCATCACTTTTCTTTAGGGACCCGCCTATTCCACAGGTGGCTCTTTTAAAAATGTTTTACATCACTTTAATTAGCTGTGTTGTATCTCATCACGTGGGAGACAGGAGGCGCTAGCTCTCACCCTCTTCACACCCTAACACACTGCATCCTTAAACCTCAGTCGAGTTGTGAAGGGGGCTGCGGGGTGATGGCTCCCCTCGGCGGCAACCCTCACTATCCCTCCCCCTCCTTCCCCGTTCCAGAGCCTGGGGCCAGGCGGCGACGTCATCACGCTGGGACGTAGGGGCCTAAGGCCGTGACGCCTGACGCAGTGTCTGACGTCATGACGTAGACCCTAGTAACAGCGCAGGCTCCGGGAAGAGACCGTTATGGCCGCTGTCGCCCTGAGGAAGATGAGTGGGGCCGTACAAGCGAAGCTGTCGTTCGGGCTGGGCATCCAGGTTCCCGGGGGTTTGGCGCGGCCGCTGGTCCTGGCGTTCCTGCTTGCATCCGCCACCGTATCCAGTGGTAAAGGGGGCGTGGGCGCGGGGGACGGGGAGGGCCCGTGCGCGGGCTGGGACACAGGGAGGGCCCGGGAAAGGGCGCTTCCGAGTGTCCCGAGCAGGAGGCGATGTCTAGAGGGGGCAGTTTCTACGGACCCGAGAAGGGAGAGTGTGCGGTCTGAAGGAGTCCAAGGAGCTGAGGTGTCCAAGGGGCCTGAGAAGTGAGGCCGGCAGATGCAGCACCCAGGGAGCAGGGAGCGGAGTGTGCGGATGGGCGGGGAGGGAGGAGTGGTGGTGGTGGTGGTTAGAGTTCTGAGGAGTGCGGTGCCGCGGGGAATGGCGGTGGAGGGACCTCCAGATTTCCGTGGAGGAGTGGGTGAGGACCGTCTAGAAGAGGGAGCGGAGGAGACGGGTGCGGAGGAGATGACTGAGGTTAGAAGCTCGTGTCCAGAGAGGGTCCAAGACAAGGCAGGAGGGTGAAGTCTGCGGAAAAGACCAAGATGCGCCGGGCGCAGTGACCGAACTGAGCTGGTGGAGTATTTTGCAGAGCGAAGTGAAGGGGAAAGAGCTCTCAGCCGGTACTGCTGCATCTCTGAAGTCTGGGAGGTTCCGGTGCTTGGTAAAGAGCCTGAGTACTGGGGCCCTGGGCTCCGGAGGCGATTGGGAGGAGGAGCGAGTGTCTGGGACAGGAGAGATTCTTTGTAAACATGGCCTCCCTTCTCTGTGTCCTGGGTTAACTGGACAACCCTGCTTCATTTTAAATATTTAAATATTTAAATTTTTATTGTTATAATTGACATGTAACATTTTATTAGTTTCAGGTGTATGATATAATGATTCGATAGTTGTATACACTGCAAACTGATCACCGTTATAAGTCTAGTGACCATAGGTCCTCATACATAGTTATAATTTTTTTTCTTGTAATGAGAACTTTTAAGAATTATCCTCTCAATAACTTTCAAATATTCAATACAATGTCATTAACTATAGTCATCATGCTGTACATTACATCCCCATGACTTACTTATTTTACAACTGGAAGTTTGTACCTTTTGACTCCTTTTAGGACCCCCTCCCAGCAGCCACCAGTCTGTTCTCTGTATCTATGAGCTTGGCCTTTTTCGTTTGTCTTTTAATTTTTTTTAAAGATTCCAAATGTAAGTGAAATTATATGGTATGTGTCTTTGACTTATAGCATAATGCTTTCAAGGTCCATCTATGTTGTCACAAATGGCAAGATTTTAATCTTTTTTATGGCTAAATAATATTCCATGTATGTATATCTTATTCATTGATCTATTGAATAGCTTGACTATTGTAAATAATGCTGCATGATCAAGTATTTCTTTTCTTAGAAATGTTACATTGTGAATTGAGATATTGAAGGCTTTGTTGAGAAATGAGGAAATCTGTAAACCAGGACCCGAGATTTAGAGGGGACAAATCTACTAAAAAGAACTTATAATGGTTAAGCAATATTTTGTTTAATAGTCCCCCTGTTTTTTTTTTTTTTTAGGCCAAGAAACAATCTTGCTTTTCTCTCTAAATCTTTCTTGAGTTTTCAGATGAAAAATAGTGTTGAAAGAAATAGTGTTCTCTTATTTGCCAACAGGGGCTGTCTAGCCACATGTTCCTCAGCTAAAGTGCTGTGGTTACTTACTCAGGTTTTCCCGGCTGCACTGAGGGCAGGGCACCTGGACCATCTTCCCAGAAGTGTTTGTAAGTCAATGGGGAAGGACTGTGGTCCATTTTCCCAAGGCCCTTTCATCATTAGTAAACTCTTAATATAATGAGGATTTCCCTGGTTGATGCAGATGTGTCTGTTCTTAAAGTGTTTAAGTAGCATTTCATCATCTAAGAAAAAATTGACATTTAGGCATTTGTATTCCTTTGCTGGGTTTAAGTTGTGTTTAGTGGGAGGAATAGGGAAAAGTATGTCTGCTTCATCTTCCTGGAAGCCAAAGTCAGAATTCATTTTCAACATGTTAATTTGAATGTCAGACATTGAAGAGGAGATTTCAAGTAGGCAGTTGGATTTATGAGTCTATGGAGTTCTAATAGTTCATGAAGTTCTTTTCTGATGACTTCATTTTTCCCAGAGAAGTTAGGAAGTGATGACAACAGTTGAAAATGAGGACAACAGAGAAGGTGTTGGAAGTGTGAGGACAGAGGAAAATGTGAATGGTCTCCTAGGGAATAAGAGGGTGAATGGACTAGGGAAATACAGTATAATTGCCCATAGCATTACATTTACACCTGAATTTTTGGTATTGAATTTAGAATGAAATAAAAACAGTGGCCTGGTTGTATTTTTATTTCCAGCCATGCTTAGCTGCTTACTGCAGATGCGGAGTAGTCAGAGTTTGATTTAACTTTGGATGTAGCCTTACCAAGTAAGTGGGGCAAAGTGAGCAAAGGGGAAGGGAATTGAAGGCATATGTAAGAGAGATAATGGCTGATTACAGAATTGAATCTGGATAAAGAGGGAAGAGAGTGTATGGGCGAGGATGAAGTGGTGTCCATGAAGGCCTGAAAAGGTGGTAGGATCAGAGAATTGTAGGTCCTGGTGGATTTAGAATATTGGGGAATGAATTGGAAGGATAGGAGCTCAGTCAGTGAGTGGAATGCATGAAATTGAGATTATGGAAGAATTGTGATGATAGATAATGACCATGGGAGTGAGAGGTTTAGAGTAAGGGGGAGGGCTGGCTCATCAGAAGAGAGAGGTCAAGGATTTGGAAATCAAGATGGGAGTACTTGGGTAGAGTGAACTGGAGCCAGGAGCTAGAATCATTGAGAATTAGGGACCGTGACCAGGACAAAGATTAGTGGGTGATAGTTGATGACTGGAGAATCAAGGCTGGGGGCCTGTAGGGAGGGGAATGGGAGAATGGTCTGAAAAGGGCTCTACCCTGTCTCCAGGGGAATAGTTCTTTCTCCTCCAGACTCAGTGGAACAGATATGTGGGAGAAAAAAAAGCTAGTAATGAAAAGGGCTGCAAGGAAAGTGTGTCCTCTCGGGAGATTCAAGTTTCAGTTATAACGGGAAAGCAAAGGATGGAAGAAGGGATTTGCGGGTGACTGACTGACTTTAGAGTGCACTTGGAGAGGGGTGGGAGGTAGAACACAGTATGATCCTTCTCACCCCTGTCAGATTGTGTCCTTTAAATGTACGTGGTTATTCCAAAGTCAAGCAGAGAAAAACAATTTTTAAAAAGTCAAGGTTAGTTTATTGGCTCCCAGTTTAAAATTTTTATTTTAAAACATGTTTCCCCACACGTTGGCAAAAATTGAATATATCAGAGAAATAGCAGTTTGTAAATGCCTGAATCATAACTCAATTGCAGTGATAAATGTAAAACTTCTTTTAAGAAATTTCTGTTAATAGTTTTCTAAACAATGTACTCAATTGTAGTCCCTGTTTCTTTTCTTCCAGTGAAAAATTACAAGGAATCAACTGTTGAAAATGGTTTATGAGAGTTTTACTAACTTAGTAAATTGTTTTATTAAAGTATTTTTTCTGAGAGAGTCTATTCAGTCAATTGAAACTGGCTATTTATTTTTTTCTACACGAAATAGATGTCAATTATGAGACACAAACCAGAGTGTATTATTCACATGAACAAAGAGTTGTCTGTTAGATTGTTCGTTGGTGTGCATGCACACGTTTTTGAAAGCCCAGGAATGATTTGGTTTAATCTTACTCCTATAAAATATTTTACTTTACTTTGATAGACTTTAAAATATTATGTGAGTATTTTTAGATCTCACGTGACAGTTTTTTAAAGTATAATGGATATTCTTGAAGTTGTTCAACAGATAAATCATTAGATTATAAATTGGAAACACTATTAAATTTGAACAGGTTTTCCTCTGAACTTTTGGTATATAGAGTTACTTCTGAAAATAATTTCACTTTTACTTTAGTAAACCATGCTGAATGGGTAGGAACATAGGGAAATAAGAGCTTGTATGCGTGTCATCCCCATATCTAGACTACCTTTCCCATTAAAATAGTCTAGTTCATGCTTAGTTTTTAAGTTTCAGTTTCCAGTTCTTTTCCTTTAAGAGTATTCCCTTTCTTCTCCCTAAGAATACTTTTGTTTTTAATTTGGGAGAGGGGATTTCAAATTCTAGTATCACTTAGAAATGCTGTCTGCATTAGCTTCTCTTGAATTTGTTGTAGTGTGTTGAGAATATTTAAGTTCATATTTTGTATCTAGTTTGTGACCTACCTGAGATAGGATCAGCCACCCACCTTTCTGTTCTGGGCATGGGGTGGAGTCTGACTGGGCAATTACTGAAGTCCAACCTCCCTGTGAAATGAAAACACAAGGGGAGCGTGAGAGCTCTGTGTGGACTTTGCCATTGTGACCCAAAGTCAAACCGCTATTTTTTTTTTTGTCTTTCGGTGACAGGCTACATAATGCAATAGGTCTTCTTTGCTGTGTTGAGTTGTTACTGTCTGACAAGGCAATTGTTATCTGATGAATAAATGACTAATTGAAGAAAGGTAACTGATTGCTGGCTATTGAGATGTATTAACTAATCCTCAAGAGCAAGATACAGGAATTTAGCAATCAGAAATGCTTAATGAAAAATTTAGGTAAATATGCTTCTAGTTTGGTGGAGATAAAGTGAGAGATTTCAGTTTAATGTTCTTTATTCACTTATTTTATTTAGCTCTATCACTGCCTGATTCGCCGAGCCGAACCATACTCAACCCAGATGTTTCTACTGGAAATGCGAGTGCTGTTTTAAAACCTGAAAACCAAACCAAATCTTCTGTTTCCCAAGTCAGCACCACTCTCCCTCCTACAACTAGTACAGAGAAAAGCGAAGGGACATCTGTGGCCCCTCACCCCTCACCTACTTCTCTGTCTCAAGAGGGAGCCGACAACAGTGAAGATCCTAGCATAGAGGAGGAGGATCTTCTCACGCTGAATAGTTCTCCGTCCACTGCCAGAGACGCCCTGGACAGTGAAGACTACGGAGAACCAGACTATGACTGGACCACCAACCCCAGGGGCGACGAGCCCAATGAGGCGTCGGAGGAAAACAGGGGCTACATGGAAATCGAACAATCAGTGAGATCTTTTAAGACCCCATCCTCAAATGTAGAAGAGGAGGATAGCCATTTCTTTTTTCATCTTATTATTTTTGCTTTTTGTATTGCTCTTGTTTATATTACATATCACAACAAAAGGAAGGTAAGTTTTGGATTTTTCAGCCCCCCTTATTTGCCCTTTAATATCTCAGTTATATTTCTTAATTAGTGCTTTTGAGGATTCAGTTTTTTTTTTTAGTCGACTTTAGATGGATGGTAAAATATTGAGATGTCAAATCAGTTTATAAATTTGTGATATATTTTAACCAGTTACAGACTGCTTCACTACATGTGCTTCTAAGAAAAGGAATCAAATTACTTTTTAATAAGCAAAACCAAAAAGTTGTGAATTTTTTTAGAAAAAGGCTTTATATCTTAATTTAACATTGCTACTTCAGTGGGAATACTTGTGGAGAAAGATTGTTAGATTAGTACTTTTAATTAAGCATTGAGCTTAGTGATATTTTAATAACTTTTTTTCTGGTTATGAAAGCATTACATGTTTCTTTTAGGGAATTCAGAAAACAGAAAAGGATAGAAAAGAAAATTTAACTACTATTCAGAGCTGAGCATTATTAACATTTTGGTGTATTTCTGATCTACAAATATGTATATAAGTCAGACATATATGTGTATGTTATAATTTTTAAATGAATTTGATCTCTGATCTCATATGGAGTTTTGTATCTTCCTTTTTACCTAACAAATCATGAACATTTTCCATTATCATTAATATTCTTTAAAAACATGATTTAATAGCTACATACTTTATTTAGCTATTTTCCAGTTGAACATTTAGACGGCTTCCGATTTTTGGTTCAGAAATAACGTGATGCACATTTCTGTACTGGAATCGGTTTGTTAGATTGCATGAGGCAAAGGAGGCATGAATAGGACTGAATGGATCATTTAATGTGAGGATGCATCTTGGCACTCTTAGTTCCAGACCTGAATAATTAAGCTTTTCAAATACTTAAAGGGAGATCAAACACACAGTGTCCTTTTTAATACTAGTCAGAAAATCTCAGTTTTTGACTTTATTGTAACTTGCTTTGTGATTCTTGGCAAACCACTTTCCCCTTTGGGGCTTGATTTTTCTCACCTGAGAAATGACAAAACTGGACCAGACTATTTCACAGTACCTTCCAGCTTTGAGAATCAGTGAATTTTAAAATCTTATTTGTGGTTCTGAGATAGAAAACAAGCAGACAAACACATTGGTTATTTGAGGGTTAGTGGTCTATCACTATTTTTAGAAATACTTGTAGGTGGACAAAACTTGGAATGCCAGGGATATCTATCCCAGTGTTTAGTGTTGGGCCTTCTCGATTATTAATACCTCAGGGGCTTGTTAAAAACAGGTAGGTTCCTGGACTCTACCACAATCTCTTACCTCATGTCTGAAGATAGAACTCAGGAATCAGTCTTTAACAAGCACCCTATGGACATAAAATCCTAAAATCACTCTCCAGTTTTGTTCACAAGATGGAAAACAGAATAGCCCTTCTGTTGTTGTTGATATTTCACTAGGCTGACTAGATGTCCCAATTTAAATGGGATGGGAAACAACGGTACTGTCCCGTTTCAAATGGTACATATGGTCAGCCTTCTGTTGTCTTGAATTTGGCCCAGTGAGACTAGGCTGACCAGACATACCATTTGAAACGGGACAGGACCGTTGTTTTCTGTCCCGTTTCAAATGGTATGTCTGGTCAGCCTATATAGTGGGTGCCAAAAAATGTCTACACATTTTAAGAAAGGAAAAAACTGTATTAAAATGATAATGCTCAATATATACCAATAACAAAAGATGAATACAAGTCATGTTTGACTTCTGCAATTACAAGAGGTGCTCAAAGTGGTGACCATCAGCGGCCAGACACTTCTGATTACAGCAAACTACTGGTTGAGCATTGATGAAAGTGTCCACTTGAATCGCTGCACGTGCTGTTTCAGTTTCCTCCTGAAGTACCACCAGTGTACCCAGTTTTCTGTGGTACACCGCATCCTTTAAGGTTCCCCATAGGTATTAATAGAAGTCAAGGGGTGTTAGTTAAGTCAGGAGAATGGGGGGGAAACTCAAAACAACGTTCTGGAATTTCAAATACCACTTCAAAATGGTCTTGCCGTTCCTTGAACAACAACCGTGCTTCCACCATTTTCTTTGACTGTCCTGCCTGTCACATGGCAACTGATTAATGCCATCTTTTGAGCAAACGTCTTACTACACATTGCTACAATAATTGGATTCAACTTCAAAAGTAATACATAGATAACATCCCTTAAAATGTGTATACATTGTTTTGGCACCCTGGTATTTCACTTTTTGTATTTGGGAACGTAGGAGAGAATTACTTCACCTGTTATAAAACCTTTTAGCATCTCCTTCATTTCCTCTTTTGTATATCTAATTTATTTTGTTTTATTCCAGATTTTCCTTCTGGTCCAAAGCAGAAAATGGCGTGATGGTCTTTGTTCCAAAACAGTGGAATATCATCGTCTAGACCAGAATGTTAATGAGGCAATGCCTTCTCTGAAGATTACCAATGATTATATTTTTTAAAGCACTGTGATTTGAGTTTGCTTATTATGTGATTTTATTTGCCTGACTTTTTATATGATACTGTGCAGATATTTGCCATAGGCATTTGGTATTAAAGGAGAGGTGGATCTCTCTTTATTTTGCCTTGGTGCTTTGGAAATTCAATGTCACAAACAAGGAGTAAATAATTTTTTATCTACATTTTTAGAGGTGAATTCAATCAGGTGTCCAAAATGTGGAGCTAAGCATTATCTGTTATTCTTTATTGTTTTAGATTTCTTTATTGTACTTCTGGAAGTATTAGTAATGTTACTTTTAAAAGATCCCAAACTTGTAACTGAATTCTAACATATCTGGCACTGCTGACTCAGATTCTTATTCTGCCATCCAAATGCTTTTTCTAAGGACACATTTCTTTGTGCTCCCAAACTGTAATCTGCAAGGATGTATGTAATAATACTTTGCATATAAGTAACATGTTTTTACCTCCAGGAAAATTGCTTTGGAAATTTTTGGATAATTTAAACATAATTTGAGATGATGATATCACTCAGTCTGACCACAGACTTAGATCAATTAATAAATGTTTCTAGAAATTCTGGCAGTAGAGACTCTGAAGTTTGCAGTGAACATAGTTAAAATGTTATACCATTTTACCATTTTTTGGTTTAGATTACTGGATTAAATTTAGAGGTAGAAATTATGATAAAATATTAAATGTACAATTGCTTTTAGTTAGCAATTGATTATAGCACGGGTTCCTCCAATCTTTCAAGCAAGGGGTGGAGTTTAAGATTATATCAGATTTTTTCACTTTATTATTTTATAGTAAGGTGGAATAAATTTGAGGGGCCATTATCACTTAAGTAGTATTTTATCTAGGTCTTTCAAATGAAAATAATACCTGAATGATGTTGTATACATAAAGAATATATGTGTACGCTGACTTTTTCTCCCCCTGTACTTGTTTTCTCTTTAACAGCAACTGGAAATTATTTACTGTGTTTTATTTTAGCCTATCATAAAGAATTGATCCATGTGTAAATATGTGATTTGAACCATTGTTGTCTTACAAGTGTCACTTCAATTTTCTAAAAAAACATAACCCCTAATACATGTTACACACCCACTCACACAGGCCCCGGTGAGCGAGCGGGCACCTGCTTCGTGTAGCGAGGGAAGCAGCAGGGCAGCCCGTCGTGTCTCTCTGGCGGACAGTTCACTGTCCTAATGAGGAAGGGAAGCACAATGGAAATACACCTGAACTGTTTCATTGCAGTAATTTTTTTCATATCTGAAATTGTATTATTTAATATTTTGAATAAGATTTTAAAAAATAAATGACAGATATCGGTCCATGGTCTTAGAATTGTGTTTCATTTTGACGATGGCATGGGGGCCTTCATTTGGGTGGCGACAGAGCGTTAGTGCAACGTCTGGGAGGAAGCTAAACTGACTAGCTTGCTTTTTGTTCTTTTAGCAGTGGAACTCTGCCTCTGAGTTCCACTTAATTTCTGAATCCTGCTCTAGGTCCAACTTACTGCTAAGTACTGAAGCTGAAAAGTGTAACAAAGTAGGATTGCAAAGAAAAGTAAAGCAGTTAATCAGGGTGTGCTGTCTAGCATCTGGCCTTCCTGTTTTCTCCCTGTCCAAGACTCCCCCATCCTGGAGCATCGTCTCCCTTAGTGGATCTAGGGTTCCTGGGCACTTTCTGATGGCACAGTCTTTGCCACTCAGTCCCAGTGCTGAATCCAATAGCCTCTTACTTTTAGAAATCGATTACACATTGATTAAAAATACTCCCAGAGTCTTACCAAGGCACCTCACCTGTTGGTCTATAAATATATAATTTGGACATTTATGTGTAATAATTTTTAAATGAGTTTGATGTCATGTAGATTTTGTATCCTGCTTTTTACCTAATAAATCATGAGCATTTTCCATATATCATTCTGAGAAAACATTTCATAGCTATCTGATTTATTTAGCTATTTTCCTGTTGTGTGTTTAATGGTTTGCAGTTTTTGGTTCAGAAATAATATTGTGATGATCATTTCTGTGCTGGAATCAGTTCGTTGGATTCCATGAAGCAAAGGCAGTGTAAATGGGACTGGAGGACATAAATAAGACCCACATTTGAGTCTTAGAGCACTAGTGTATCCTGCTCATGTGTGGAGTATTCTGCTCCCTTCTCCCCACGTGGCTTTCTGGATAGACCAGGAGCTCTGCACTAAATGTTGGTCCTAATGGCATAATAGGTTAACCCTTTAGCTCCTGTTTCTGTATCTTATCTGTAATGGAATATGTTGAGACTTGCGAGGCAGACAGAAACAGGATTTGTGCAGGCAGGCATGTCTTGACTGGGGTTTTGACTTCTGGTGTGAACTCCTGAGGGTGAGTGCCAGCTCTTTTGTAGAATGTGTGTGTGCAGGAGGCAGCCCTCTCTCTAATGCCCAGTAGAGTGTAAGCTTGAGAACAGACTGGCTCTGACATGTCTCTAGCCCCTTGTTCAGCACTGCCTGACACCGAGGAGACTCCTTGAAATGGTTCAGTATTTGCGAAATTAGATGAGAAAACCAAGGTGAAGTAGGCTCTGCACGGGCTCATGTATTTGACACACAGTCTAATTCTACTAACATCCGGGACCTAGAACCGAGGTGTGGTATGTCAGCTTTACCTGAATATCCGTGTGAAGCTAAAGCCCACATTAATCGTGTGAGATCTCACTCTTGCTCCAAATCCCAGGTTCTCATCAGAGCAGCTGCTGCCCAGGAGGCAGAGAGGGTGGAGAAGGTTATTGCTGGCACAGCTGCCAAAGTGTTGTAGTTCTGCCTCTCTCTCTCTGCCTCTCTGGCCGACTGCCTTTTGCCTTCTCTCAGCCTGGTCTGACAGTGCAACAGTTGGCCCTTCTGGGTTCAGTAGTAAGCAGTTCCATCCTTCCCAGCAGAAGTTCAAGAGGTTAAGAAAAGTACTCTGAAAGCTAGATGTCTTCCAAAGGAATAGAAAAGGAGGCTGTCCCCTGGTTTGAGGTCAGTTTGTAGTGGGACTGTGTTCACCTGTGTTTTACTTTGACACGAGGAGGGGGAGTTGCTGGAGCAGGTTCTGGTAATGGAGCTGGGGGCATTTCCGACGCCCAGCTCCGTAGGCCCCTGTGGTGGTGCTCTGCTCTCTCGGCTGCTGAGGTGACTCGAGGGGGCCTGATTTTGGACAACGTAGTTTCTGCCCCACAAGCTCCAAGCCCACCTATCTACCAGCTCCCTCTGACGGAGCCCTAGGCCCTTCTGCCTCTGACGAGGCCGCAGATTTAAAAGCCTCTGCTTAGGCAGCCTCTCTCTCCTTGACACCTGACAATGTCCGCTCTGGAACCCCGTACTGCTCTCTCTCCCAACCCCAAAACTGCCTCACTTCTCTGCTGGGAAACTCAAGAGAACCCAAGTTTGGGAGTCCTTTACTTCCTGCACGCCTTTCTTACAGGGCCCTTTGTGCATCTCTCCCAGGCCACCCCTTGGCATGTGGTACGGACAGCACGCCCATCTAAGACCCTTCCAAAGGAGGTAGGGGCCTTGCAATGGGCTAGAGCTATGGTGAGCCCTGGAATCGGATGGGTCTGGGTTGGATTCCCATTCTGGGCCGGACCTCTCGGTTCAGAGTCTTCCCCACACTGTATTGCAGCCTCCAGGGAGAGACCAAATACATTTCATGATCTCCTCAGGAGTGAGGAAGGGTCTGGGTTCTTGAAGGCTAACTGGAATGTCCTGGGCTTTGCTGGGGCTAAGGATGACCTGGCTCACGTTGCACCTACTTGTTCCAGGAAGACAGACCTGGGGAGAAATGGAGGGATGAGGTCCAGGCTGGATGACCTTGGTCTGAGCTTTGTGTTTCTATCAGCCTCCTCCTACCATGTAAAATGGGCAATTCATTAGCTCATAGGTTTGTCAGCAAGCAAACATGGATTTATGTCTGTGAAAGGACTTTGTGCACAAAGAGTTACCAATGTGTCACTGACCACAGAAGAGCCAGCTTGAGCCTTGGGCCCACCAAGAAGTGAGAGCTGAAAGGAACTGCTCAGGAGCTGCCCCCCAGTGCTGGGACTGCCTTCCTGGCTCCCCCAAGGCTCCCTTGAGGCACATAGTGCTCAGAGCTGGGTTCATCTTGAATCATCCAGGCATGTACGACCTGCTAGGAGACAGAAGGGGCTTCCTTGGAGCCTCCCAACCCCGTTCCCTGTTCCCTGTTCCCACCCTCATCCTTTTCCCTGAAACAAGGCCCAAGAGTCCTTTCCATCATGCCCTTGGTCATTCCCAAGAACCTTTGCCTAGAGGCAGTAGGACCCAGGACCCCTGATGTAGCTACTTTTAGGCTATTTAGCATACCTGAGCTAAGGTTACCTTGCTCCTCTGGGGAGCAAAAATGGAGGCAGAGCTTGGGCTACGAGGTTCACTCTCAGATGTCCACATTCTGCCATGACTGCAGTATTGCCTTAAAAGCAAGATATCTGGGCTCCTCAGGCCCGGTGTTTCGAGCTGGCAGTAGGTCAGGACAGACACTGGCTTTGTCCTTATGGTGCCCACTGTCAGGCAGAGAAGAAAAAGAATTGAGTGATCATAGTCAAGTGTGATGAATATTATAACCCCAAACCTGGATTTCACTTTTGTTTCTTCATGATAAAGGTAATCTGGACTTATTACAATAGCAGTTAACACTTAGTAAGGGCGTATGATGGGCCGAGCACTCATTGTTCACAGTGTGCCCGCCAGCCCAATATAGACAGTGCCTAACTTAAGATGTTTTAACTTCTGATCCTTTGACTTTACGATGGCATTAAACTGACACAAACTGAGTAGTAACTGTACATTGAATTTTGAATTATAATCTTTTCTCAGGCTAGGGACAGCAAGCCATAGCTCCCAGGCAGGTACACCAACACGAGGATAAACAACCCATACTCCACAGTGTATCCATGTGTGAGATGATTCTGCCCAACTGTAGGCTACTGTAAGTGGTTGAGCATGTTTAAGGTAGGTGAGGCTAAGCTATGATGTTTGGTAGGTTAGGTGTATTACATACATTTTCCACTTACATTATTTTCAACTTACGATAGTTTTATTGGGATGTAACCCCATCAAGGAGCTTCTGTATCACTCCATTGAAAAATGAATAAACCAATTTGTTTTTTCATTCTCTTATTGATGGACATTTGTATTGTTTATATATATCTATATCTCTCTATATATATATCTTTATATCTATCTATCTATCTATCTGGATTTAATATATATTATACATGTATCAAATACGTTATATATTTTAACAATTTAATATTTAATTATTAATATATTAAGTATATATTACAAATACATATTAAACATTTAATTTTATTAAAATTAAAGGTTAGTTTGCAACTGTAAGAAATAACATAGAGATCCCGTGTATTCTTTATCTAATTTCCCTTGATAACATTTTGCAAAACTGTAGAGTGCTTTCCATCACCACAAGGTTCCCATTTGTTGCCCTCTTATAACTCCTCCCACTTCCCTCCCATTCTCATTCCCTCCTTAGTCCTTGACTACCTCTAATCTGTTCTCCATTTCTATTGTTTTGTCATTTCAAGAATGTTATATAAATGGAATCTTATAGTATATAACCTTTGGGCATATTTTTTTAAATTCAGTATAATCCTCTGGAGATTCACCAGGTTGTTAGACGTATCAGTAGTTCCTTCTTTTTCACTGCCGAGTAATATTCCATGGTAAGGACTTACCAGTTTAGGGACATCTGGTTGTTTCCAGTTCTTGACTATTATGAATAAAGCTACTATAAACATTTGTGTACAAATTTTTGCATGAACCTAAGTTTTCATTTCTCTGGGATAAATGCCTAGGATTGCAGTTGCTGAGTTACATGATAGTTGCATATTTAGTTTTTAAAGAAAGTGCTAAAGTGTTTTCCAGAGTGACTGCCCTGTTTTACATTCCTATCAGTAACACATGAGCAATCCAGTTTCTCTGTATCCTCGCCAATATTTGGCGTTTGCATTTATTTTTTATTTTTTGCTTTAGCCATTCTGATAGGCATGTCATGATGTCTTGTTATTGTTTTAATTTGTATTTCCCAAATACATAATGATGTTCAGTGTTTTTCATGTGCTTGTCATCTGTATATCCTCTTTGGTGAAATGTCTCTCATGTCTTTTGTCCATATAGTTTAATAATTGGATTGTCTGATTTTTTTGCTGTTTTTTTAAAAATACTTTTTTTATTGTGGTAAAATATGACATGACATTTATCATTTTAAGTGTATAATTCAGTGGCATTAATTACCTTCACACTGTTGTGCAACCATCACCACTGTTTCCGAAACTTTTTCATGACTCCAACAGGAACTCTGCAATCATTAAGCAATAATGGCCCCACCCTATAACCTCTAATCTAATTTCTTTCTCCATAAATTTAACAATTCTAGATATTTCACATAAATGGAGTCAGACAATATTTGTTATTTTGTGACTGGTTTATTTCACTTAGCATAGTGTTTTCATATTGTAACATGTATTAGAACTTTATTCCTTTTTATGTATGAGTAATATTCCATTGTATGTATATACCACATTTTGTTTATTCGTTCATTTATTGATGGACATTTAGGTTGTTTCCTTTCTGGCTATTAAAAACATTGCTGCAATTAGCATTGGCATACAAATATCTGTTGAATCCTTGTTCTCAATTCTTTTGGGTATATACCTAGGAGTGAAATTGCTGTGTCTTATCACAATGCCGTGTTTAGGTTTTTGAGGAATTGTCAAACTACCAGAGTAGCTACATCATTTTTACATTCTCATCAGCAATGTAAGAGGTTCTAGCTCCAAATCTTTGCTAACACTTGTTATTTTCATTCATTCATTTATATTCTAATGGGTATGCAGTGGTATCTTATTGTGGTTTCCATTTGCATTTCCCTAATAATTAAGAATGTTGAATGAGAGACACAAGAAAATGGTGGCATGAGAGGGACCTCTGAAAAACTGCTCTGGAGATTACAACTAATAAAGGACCTATACCTCAAGCAAGGATCCTCCACACAATGCACAATCACAGCTAAGAAACCCACTCATTGCATTAAGGTATATGCAGGTGGGCAGAGGGTTAAACAGAGGAGAAATAAAGGGAGGCGTGGGGACGGCTACGTGGTTCCCGCTTGGGACTGTACTGCTCGGGGAGAGAGGGGGAAGAAGGTGGCAGATGAGGGTTCCAGACCTCACTCTGGCCATGGGACAGAGGAAAGTGGGCCTACAGGTGGGCGTGTGAGATACTGCACCTACCTCACTTTGGCCCCAGGAGGTACAGACCGGTCTGCAAAACACAGTGGCCAGAGTATACTCTGCTTCCCAGAGGAGGGGAAGCGACTGGGTGGTGAGGAGCTGCAGCATGAATGTTCCAGCCAAGAAGGAGAAGGAGAGAGGGGGCTGTGCACATGTTTCTCAGCCCACAACCAGGACAGTCTGAGAGACCAGCAAAGAGGGATGACCCCAAGGCTAAGGGCAGAATCCATGTGTAGGGCAAACTGAGGACAGAAAGGCACAGTCACATCCAAATCCCTGCATGACCCCAGAGGCACAGGAAGAAAACAAAGCCACAAACACCCATCCCCCACAGACCTCTGCCTGCCCAGTATCAGCAGCAAACACTAAAGAAACTGCAGCTGGTAGGGTCCAGAGAGGTTGCAAGTATGAGAAACCAGAGAATTAAAGAGACGGGGACAGGTTACCCATCAGAAACCGAGCTCAAAGCAACAATTATAAAAATGCTTAAGGAACTGAATGATAATTTCAACAGAGAGATAGCAAGCATTAAAGAAAGCTTACAATCCATTACAGAGGACCAGAGAGAGATAATGACTACATTAACTGAAATGAAGAATGGAATAAAAGTCACCAAACTAGATAAAATAGAAGTGCAAAGGAGTGATGTGCACGAAAAGTCAGCAGAAAACACCCATTTAGAACAGATAAATATGAGAATCCAGAAAAATGAGGATGGTTTGAGATTCCTCTGGGACAATTTTAAGCAGAAGAATATCAGAATCATAGGTGTACCAGAAGGGACAGAGGAAAAGCAAGAAATCAAGAAATTATTTGAAGAAATATTGAATGAAAAATTTCCTAACCTGGTGAAGGAAATAGACATAAAAGTTCAGGATGTACAGAGAATTCCAAATAAGAACACACCAAGACACATCATAATTAAAATGGCAAAAGTTAAAGAAAAAGAGAAAATTCTAAAACAGCAAGAGAAATGCAAGTAATAACTTAGAAAGGGACACCTATTGGATTCTCAGCTGATTTCTCACCAGAAACTTTACAGGCCAGAAGGGATTGGCTGAAAATATTCAACGTGATGAAAACCAAGGATCTACCACCAAGAATAATGTATCCAGCAAGGCTAGCATTCAAAATTGAAGGACAGATAAAGAGCTTCTCAGATAAGGACAAGTTAAAGAAATACATCACCACCAAACCAGTACTACAAAGAATGTTAGAGGGACTTCTTTAAGATGGGAGGAGGGATGAGAGAGTGGGTAAAATAAGGGAAAGAAATGAAGAAATTTAGTTTGATTGTTAGATAAAATTGAAAGCAACAAAGAAACAAAACTCATGGACACAGTCAATAATTTAGTAGTTACTTGAGGGTAAGAGGGAGGCGGGGGAAGGGACAGGGACACAAATATATGGTGATGGAAAGAGAACTGACTCTGGGTGATGAACACATAATACAGTACATAGAAGAGGTAACATAGAATTGTACACCTGGGACCTATGTAAATTTTACTAATCAATGTCACCCCAATAAATTAAAAACAAAGATGTTGAATCCTTTCTCATGTGCTGCATAATCACTTTTTCTATTTTTTGGGAAGAGTTTGAGAAAGATTTGATGCCAATTATTCTTTAAATGTTTGGTAGAAGTCACCAGTAAAGTTACCTGGTCCTGAATTTTTCTTTTTTGGGAGGTTTGAATTACTGATTCAGTTTCTTTACTTGTATTTTATGTGCTTTACATACTGTATTCTTAAAAATAAAGTGAACTAGAAAATAAAATATTATTAAGAAAATTATAAGAGAACATATATTTATAGTATTTATTGAAAAAAAATCTGTGTATACATGGATCTGTGCAGTTCAAACCCATGTTGTTCAAGGGTCAACTGTAGTTAAATCATGCTTTTAAAAATCCATTCTGCCAATCTTTGCCTTTTCATTTGAAGAGTTTAATCCATTTACATTTAAAATAATTACTAATAAGGAAGGACTTATTTCTGCTATTTTGCTATTTGTTTTCTTATACTTTCTTTGTCACCCATTCCTTCATTACTGCCACCTTTTGTGTTTAGTTGATTTTTTGAAGTGAACCACCTTGATTCTACTCTCATTTCTTTTCGTATATATTCTATAGATAGTTTCTTTGTGAATACTATGGGGGTTACATTTAACATTCTAACAATCTATTTAAAAACTCTGCCCATATACAGTTCCATCCTCCCCACTTTATATATATTATTGTTGTTATAAATAACATCCTTATACATTGTGTGCCCAATGGTATACATTTATAATTATTTTTTATGTATTTGTCTTTCAAATCCTTCCAAATAAAAAGATGAGTCATAAACCAAAAAATACAAAAATACTTACTTTTATGTTTACCTATGTATTTATCTTACCAGAGATCTTTATTTCTTCATATGGCTTTGTGTTACTGTTCAGTGTCCTTTTACCTTGATCTGAAGAACTCCCTTTGGCATTCTTGTAGGGCAGGTCTAGTAGTACTGAGCTCCCTCAGTTTTTGTTTTTCTGGGAATTCTTAACTTCTCTCTCATTTTTGAAGGACAATTTTGCTGGATTTGAATTATTGGGTGACAATTTTTTCTTTCAGCATTTTAAATATGTAATCCCACTGTCTTCTTGGTCTTTGATGAGAAACTGGCTGTTAATCTTATGGAGGATCTGTTAGATGTGATGAACTGTTTCTCTTTTGCTGCTTTCAAGATTCTTTCTTTGTTTTGTTTTTTTAGAGTTTGATTATAATGTGTCTCAGTGTGAATCTCTTTGAGTTTAGCCTACTTGGAGTTTGTTGAGCTTCTTGGATTTTCAGATTTGTAGATTCATATTTTTCATTAAATTTGGGAAGTTTTTGGTTATTATATCTTCAAATATTTTTTCTGCCCTTTCTCTCATTCTTCTCCTTCTGGAATTTCCACAATGCATATGTTGGTCTGCTTGATGGTGTCCCACAGGTCCCTTAGATTCTATTGATTTCATTTTTTTCCCCTTTCTGCTCTTTAGACTTGATAATTTCAGTAGTCCTATCTTTAGGTTTGCTGATTTTATTTCTGCCTGCCCAAACCTAATGTTGAATCCTTTTAGCAAATTTCAGTTATTGTATTTCTCAGTTGAAGAATTTCTGGATGTCTCAGTTGAGTGTCAGAAGTAGTAATATGGTGTTAATATGTGTTAATGAGATTTATTTACTCTGGCAGGGCCATAACATCAATTTCCCTTAGCACTTTTGCTCTTAACCCAGTAACAGCTACTATCTGGCAAACCTTATGTGGTCTCTTCTTACATATCTGTATCCTAGCTATCAGCGACAGATTGATAAGGAACCCCTACATTGACCTATTGGGTCTCCTATTGACACAACTCTCTTCTCTCCAATGCCTTATCTTTCAGATTATAGCTGATTTAGCAGCTCTAAACTTCAATCTCTGCTTCTCAGCTCAGTGGTACTGTTATGTTCTATTTGAAACATGTTTAGCTCTTTGAAACCTGATGGGAAAATTGTTCTCAATCAGAGAGCTGGATGGTTGAGTGATTGTATAGCTTACCTCATGAGTTTCTCTTCTCTCAGGGATCATAATCTTATACTGCCTGCTGTCCCTGCCTGAAAAGTCATCATATATAAATGTACCACTCATATATACTCAAGTATATGTGTGTACATATAGTTGTTTATGGTGGGAGGGCTAGACTGGTACTATCTACTCCATCATAATTAGAGGCAGAACTTTCCCTCTTCCTATCTTGATGAAGTGGATTATGTGTTGGCAAAAATATTGAAACAGATATTAGGCAAAGCCAGCTACTGTCTCTGAGCTCTTGCCTTTTTCAGGTTTCTATGAGCAATAGAGTAATCACTTGTTAAGCTCTTCATGTGTACAGACATATTTTGTATCCTCTTGTCCTCTACATACTTCAAATGAAAGGATTACTACTACATGAGCACTGATGGCAAAGAGTCTCTTGAATGCTGGAAGTCATTTACCTTATTGTTGCCAACAAATAAAGAGTGTGTTCATTTCCTATGAAAAACCCAGTTTTGTTTGTATTAGCCTGGCTTTTTGTATTAAGGAAGTTAAAAATGTTGCCCTGTTGCCTGGTTGACAAACATAACACTTTCAAAGGCCTATCTGGCTTCTTTGCTGCTCTAAGTCATTAGCACATGGACCAGACTCCTGGCCTTGGGCCTGCAGGCAGAAAGCCATGTAGTAAAGCATGTTCCAGCAGAGGAGGATGCATAAGGGATGTCTTTCACCCCATTAGGAAGGAGGCATGCCAAACCAAATACCAAAACAGAGAAGTTACTCTGAGACATGCTACGCCTATAAAGGAATATGAAGCTTGGCATCTCGCCCTGCTGCTGCAGCCCACAGGCAGCTCACTAATTCAGTAGTCATTTAATGGTTGCCTATCCTGAGCCTGGCCCTGTGTTCAGTTCTGGCAATGTAGAGTGAGGGAAAGATTTATCAAGGACATGATGCTTGAGTTGACTCCTGGGGTCAAATCTTGGTTCCAAAGAAAATTGAGGAAAAACTTGAAATGAGCTCATCTTTTCCATATTTCTATTAGAATGCAAGAACCTAGAAAATGAATTTATTTTCTGGAAAGGGACCCAGAGATTTCATTTTGGAGGCTGGGATACTGTTTCAAGGAGGACCTTGGGCTTGTCTAGCTCATCCATACACTCTTGGCATAGGTCTGAAAGCCCATACATTGTTGTGGTTCCACAGCTGAAGATGTGAATGGGCGCTGGGCTCTGTGGAGGGCTGAGGACTCCTGGTTTTCTTCCCCCTCCCCCTCCTTTCTCTAAGAAATAGGTGTCTGAAGTTGAGTGGCCCACCCCACATTGCAGGATTAACTGTGGACCTTTAGACTCTATTCTTGGGTCACTCCTGGGAATGGACCCTTGCCTCTTGGCCTGCTGGCACACTCAGTCTGGCAGGTAGAAAGGAGGATTTCAAGTTTGGGTGTCGTGGCCCCACTCTGGAGCAAGGGGGCTGCTGGCTGGGTGGGTATTTGTGGCTTTGTGTGTTCTTTGTATGAATCAATCTTCCACCCTCAAGTAAAGCCTTGGTGTTCTCTCTGAAAATTCAGTTTCTGTGGAAGGACGGTCTCTGCGGAGCCTAATGGTCCGAAGACTTCAGAGACTTCCTAGGTTTTCAAAGGTGATTTCTGGTTTCCTTTTTGTTAGTTTTACAAATACACCTTTGACTTCTTTTCATGGTCGTGTTCTGTGAGCCCTCTGGCTTAGGGGCCTAGAGTCATAGACTGAGGGAAGGCAGGCAGAGCTGTCTTGCCTGCTGGGTGTGGTTTTCGGGTTCTCTTGGCCACATGGGTGGATAAAACCTCCAGTATGGGGTCTATTGTGTGTCTGGACAATGCCCTTGACCATTCCTTATCCTTGTTTCCCAATCCGCTTTCTCTCTGCCCCTCCCACCATACTACACAGTCCTCTCTACTTTTTATCCTCAGTCACAGGCATGGTGATGACATTCACACGACGGTGCCCTGCCGTGGACAGGCTTAGATTTTGAGAAAATACAGATTTTTTTTTCTTGAGGGAGGAAAAGTCTATGATATAATGGTTAGAATTAATTATGATGGACAGTTATTGATCTAAAAATACAATTATACTTTAGAAGATGTTGTCTAAGTGGAAATATGTGGACTATGTGGTATACTGTGTTCTGCAGTTGGAATGGGATTGTTAAACCAGGAGGCTGGAGCCTGCCCTGGGCAGCACAGGGATGCTGGGTCACTACCACCGTTCAGCGGTCCTCAGAAATCAGAGCTGTGATTCTCAGGTGATGGTTACATCGCCTGCTCTTTCTCTCCTCTCAGGAGAGTAGGTGTGAATGCTAGTCACGAAAGGGGAAACTGTTCTGTCAACTTGCTCTTCTGTGCAAAACAAGTAAAGCGTTTGGTAATACTAACCAAGGATCACCAGGGAGTAATGGGACCAATGCTTAGAAATGGTGCTTTAGACGCTCCAGGAATGTACCAAGTGGGGCAGTGGCAGGGGGAGAAAGGGGAGTTCACAATTACTTCTGACTCAAGCAAAACAAACCAACACCCCAAATAGATAAATAAATAGGGAAAATACGAGGGTGCCAAAAAATGTATACACATTTTTAAGAGCTGTTATCTACTATGTATTACATAAATATTGATGATAACCGCTTTGAACATCTCTTGTAATTGCAGAAGTCAAACGTGACTTGTGTTCATCTTTTGTTATCAGTATATACTGAGTATTACAATTTTAATACAGTTTTTTCCTTTCTTAAAATGTGTAGACATTTTTTTGGCACCCTCTGTGTATGAGCATGTGAGCCTGTTTAGGCCAAAAGTATCCAGAGCTTTCTGATAGGCCATTCTTCTAGAAAAGGTTCTAATGATGCATAAATGGCTGGAAGCCCTAATGAGCCTGACTCCTCTCTTCCCGGTCTCCGGGCACAGTGAGAGGAAGCTTTTTGTATAATTGGCCCTTGAAACATTATTACAATCACTTTGTGGCCTCCTTCAGCTTATTTTTAATTACAAGGCCTGTTGCATTGTTAAATTATTAACTCTGACAATTACTTATCTTGGCATTTTCTCATCTTGATGAAAATGAAAACAACAAGGTCATATTAGCTCACCTGAGGTTTTGGTCTGCCACAGCTTAAAGGAACCTGGATCAGCTCAGCAAATGCTTGCAGTGTGGGGGTTTGCGGAGGGCCTGTTAGTGGAACCCAGGCTAAGAGAACACAGCACTCACAGGAGCTGGTTGTGGGGCAGTTGGGACCAGGCCTCCGTGCAAGGGGAAGGTGGGCTGAATGCTGCCTCTTCTCCTCTAGCTCTGAGGAAGGAACCTGTGCTTAGAACTCACGCTTTAAGAAGTTATCTTTCCTGGAAGAGTCAGGAAGTGGAGTGTACCCCTCTGCCTCTCCTGATGTCTCAGCTCAGCCCTGGCTCATTGTCCCTCTTATGCTTTTTTCAGACCCCTTCTTCCCTGACCCTTCTCAGGCCACACTGACCTTCTGTGCTGTTTCCTGTATAACAATACAGTGACAACCATAACAGCACCTAGACAGTAACAGTAGCTAACAATATGGAGTGATTACTGTATACCTGGTGCCTTGCCCAGGGCAGGCTCTTGACAAATATCCACCAGTGCTGGTGGCCGGACTCATTGTCATGCTGCCTTCTGTCCAGCAGGGGGTAGTGTGACCACACCACAAAGGGGACTCTCTTTACTGTGTTCTCAGGACAAAAGTGAAGCTATGGAGTTGCTATGGATCCCGGAGGCACGTTTCTGGCGTGGACAGGGGCTCCAAGGCTCTGACAGACAGTGAGGGCAGGAGGAGGCACAACTGTCACCCCTCCACAGAGGGCAACAGGCAGGCACGACTTGGGGAAAATGGCCTCAGTTGACAATGCTGATTCCACGTCAGGTACTTGGCACCTGGCTTCCTTAGGGATACACAGGTGATTCCCAAGCCAGGGCCTGCTGATTTTTTACTTTAGGAGGGATTTTTGGTATCTGCTTCCCAGCAAGGACAGTCTGAGAGGTCTCCCTGACTAACTTCTATGAGGAGCTCTGATCCTGGGTCCCTCCACACAGCCCACAGCTGAAGCTCCAGCTCTGATGAACTTAAAGATCGATGGTGCTGCCCAAACTCTTGGCTTCACAAGTGCTTTTGATGCAGATGTTCAAAGCAGCCCTGAGTTATCTTTGTAGCTTCTCCAAAGTTCTCTCCTATTCTCTAGGCCCCTGTGAGGAGAAAATGCTAATGGAGGCGGCTAACTACCTTGCCCACCCCTGCCCCAACCATCCACCTACTGGTAGTCAGCAGGGAGAAAGGGTACGTGCTGTAAATGTCTATGCGTACAAGGCAATGCCCACGTTCAAGGCCTCCATTCTCCCCTACCAGGCCTCATCCCGAATCCGCCATTGCCATACAGACTTCTCAAGTTCAAAGAAGCTGTGGCTGTGTGTACTCTGCGTAATGCCCTCATTATGTAAGGCGGAGCCTAAGGTGGGGCTAGGTTAAATTAAAGGTCTTTCAGGGAGGAAGTTGCTGGACCAGAAATGTGGAGGAGGGGCACTGAGGAGGTCAGCTGAGGAGCAGGACACAGCTACTGATCTACCCCAGCTGTGGGCGCCCCTCTGCTATGGAGGGGCACGGAGCTTGGTAACCACAGCACTACCCACCCTGCACAGTCTCGCGAACAGGGAGGAATGGCGTTGCCCTTCAGGGTGGAGGAAGTTGTCCTACTATACTTTGAGCTGACAGTTGGATTGACTTCTTGGAATTCTGGGAGGGTGTCAGGGCAGAAATCTAGCAGATGAGCAAACTGAGCCCAATGAATCAATCATGTCTAGTCTGGCTCATTGGCAACTTCTCCAAGACCACACAGCCTCCAAGCTGGGACCCTGAACGTCTCTGAGAAAATATCCATGAGGTCAGAAGCAAGGGGTCACATTACAGAAACTCTAACTTAGAATGTGAATTAATTTGTACTGTTTGAATTGCTAAAACATGTGCATGAGACATTGATTCCAATAGTACTGAATGATCAGTGGTGAAAATGAAGCCTCCATCCCATTCCGGTGCCCTGTCCCTCTCTCCTGATGCGATCGTTGTTCTCGAGACAATTCGTGCATGTAAATCACACCTGCAAATGTGACACGCGGCTGAAATGGGGCTCTCTACCTAAGTTTCATCCGAAGTCCCCAAAGCTGCAAGTCTAGCAGGAAGAACTTCAGGACAATGGCTTGGATGTGGGCTCAGTTGGGGGGCTCGTGTCGAATATACACCTGAAAAGTTGAAATGTGACATACAGTGGAGTGGCTGGGAAGGGAAGAGAAGGGGATTGGAGAGGAGAGGAGAGGACAGGACGTGAGAGAGAGAGAGAGAGACAGACAGATTGACAGACTGACAGGTATTTGGAGCCACCTTTTGCTGAAAGGAAGGCTGCTATTACATCAGTGTTCTTGCAGACCAGCTATGGGCTGCAGGGGTCCGAGGGCTGGCCTAAAACGACAGCCTGGAAGAGGGAGGCCACCCTAAGGAGAGAGAGAGAGAGACACCCAAATTCCCAGAGAGTGAGGGAGAGAGGAAGTGCATAGCCATCCAGAGGAAATGCAACTAAAGAATCCAGAGAATGATCCAGAAAAGCACTCAGGAGGGGAAGGTTAAGTCTAGAGAAAACCAGCTTTCAACATCACTTGTGAGCAGAGAAAGCCAATGTCGGATGACACTGATGACAGTCAAATAATGTTTTTCCTGTCCTCTTCCTTCTCCTTCCTCCTTCACGTGTATTCAAGGTAGAAATCGGCAGTCCCTGCTTTGTCACAATGCCCTGAGGGGCACAGGAGATGGGCAGCATACTAACATACTGCTTGGTCTACGTAACAGAAGGGACTCGGTCCAGCAACCAGAAAGCCAACCCCAGTCTCCACGATGGCGTGCCGTGGTCTCTTATGCAGCTCCCCCGACCTGCACCAGGTCACGTACCGGGAACCCCCACGACGGATTCTTGGCCCTCCTGAGGAAGAGACCTATGTCAGAGTCACAGCTCTCATTTGGTTGTCATTTAAAACAGGAATAAAACATTAGCAATTTCACAAATACCAGTTTATGTTTAATTCCTCTCCCAACCCACTCCGTGGGGCCTCGAAAAGCTTCTGCCCTACAAAGTGCGAAATGGTTTCTTTATTTCACACCTCTGAGAAGGGGCAGTGAAGGTCTGAGTCAGAGCTCTAGGAGAAGTTGCCTCCCCACCTTTCTCCTTGTCACGATGCCCAGTGATGACTCCTGAACGGGTCGACGATGAGGCCCCAGCTGTCTGTGTCCATGCCCTGAGAATCTTATCTGGTGGCACAACTTTCACTCGGAATTAATGCACTGTGCGGTGAGGGGGTTGGATAAACTCATTAGGAGAGCTACCCGATGTCCTCGTTGTCACCTAAGAGCGTTCATCGTGTGTGTGCTTAGAATAATGCCTTTTCTATAAGCCAGAAGGGAAAACGCTCTAATGTGCTTCCCTGAATTTGGCCTGCCACTATTGTAAATTATTAATACTTTGCTTAGTGGACTTGGGGATGCTGTTATCTATTTGGAAACTTCTGAGCCCCTGGAGAACCCAATCAAGTGTCTTGGTTCGCGGGAAGGGAAGGCAGGCTGAGAAGATTTACAACTCCATGACCATCATTACTGATGTCTGTTGTGTTTTGCAAACAACTTTCCTGTGGAATAAATGCTTATGATGAGGCTTTGGGCACATTTTTTTAATGTCACCCTGAAATAATGACTACCAGCACCCATAAATCCCCTCTGGAGATCAATATGCCAGGAAGGTATTTGTTAATGATCCCCCCACCCCCACCCCAGCTGCATGTGGGAACCCTGCCAAGGCCCCCGGCAACCTCTGGTCATTTAGCAAGGGCAGCTAAAAGTCATAGTCACCGCCACTGCCACCGCAGCTCACATCTGCAGAGCACTTCACAGCTGACAGGGGAGTTCACAGGTCTTGTTGCACTTGATGAGATGTGGAAACTGAGGCCCAGAGAGGTGAGTCAGCAGTGAGGGTGAGAAACAGTGCGGCGCCCAGGCCTCCTGACCTGCTTCCACTGGCTTTGCGCTGAAACCCCTGGCACGGGTCGTTTCATGTATTGGCCACTGGGCCTCGGGTGCCTAGATTTGGGGCCCACCATCATTCTGGGTGTTTCTGTGAGGGTGTTTTTGGATAAGATTAACATCTGAATTGGTGGACTGAATAAAGCCAATTGCCCTTCCTAATGGGCTTCATCCAATCCGTTGCAGGCCTGACTAGGACAAAAGGCTGACTCTACCCCGAGTAAGAGAATTCCCTGCCTGAGGACCTGCGCACTGGGACATGAGCGCTACAGATTTTGGACTTGCTGGCCTCCGTAATCATGTGAGCCACTTCCTCATAATACCCCTCTCTCCCCCTCCTCCCTCTCTCCCCCTCCTCCCTCTCTCCATGTAGGTTCTGTTACTCCGGGAACTCTAATGCAAGCCCTTTCTCCTCACATAGTTACTTCCATGAAACGCCCTGACTGCTGGCCCCAGAGTTAAGGCACAAGTCTGAGCTGGGGGATACAAAAGGCTAAAATTGGTTGTGAGAGTAAAGGTTTTAAAAACTTTAAAAGAATTGAAATTGAATTGTGATACAATGCACATAACATAAAACTCACCATCTTGACCATTTTTAAGTGTACAATACAGTAGTGTTATGTACACAGGGTCTGACATTTAAGTTTGGGAACCTGCCACTGTGTGTGTACGTTGGCAGCACCATACAACAACTCGGTAAGGTGTCATAGCCTTGGTGTATCTGTGTCTCACAGCTGTCTTCGTGCTGACCGATGTGTGGCAGTGTCTTGCTGAGTGACATTCATTATTGTCGTTGTGTGTTTCTCTGTGCCATCACGAGAATGTTGGAGCTTGAATTAGAGCAATGAGCAAACATTAAATTTCTTGTTAAACTGAACAAGAGTGGAAGTGAAATCAGGGACATGTAAGTCCAAGTTTATGGGGATAATCCACGAAGAAAATGGCAGTGTACAAATGGACTAAACATTTTTCTGAGGGGGGAGAAAGTGTCACTGATAAAGAGAGGCCAGGGAGGTCAGTAATGAGCAGAACTGATGAAAGCATTGCAAAAATTTGTTGAATTTTGCATCAAACTCATCGGCTGACTTTGAGATGCACAGCAGACCAAGTAAACATTGATAGAGAAACTGTTAGGAAAATCTTTACTGAAAATCTTGGCATGAGAAAGGTGTGTGCAACAATGGTCCTAAAGGGGTTCACTGATGAACAAAAGCAAAGGAGAGTTGAAGTTTGCCAAGACCTTTTGGAGAGGCAAGACCATGTTTTGGGCCGTGTTATCACTGGTGATGAAACGTGGGTGTACCAATACAACCCTAAACAAAGCGTCTAAGTGCACTATGGAAGTCAGCCAGTTCTCCATGACCAAAAATTTCCATCAGTCTAAATCAAGAGTCTAAACAATGTTGTTTACCTTTTTTCACATCAGAGGGATTGTTCATTATGAATTTGTACCAACTGGACAGATAGTCAACCAAGTTTACTGTTTGGAAGTGCTGAAAATGCTGCATGAAAAAGTTAGATGAAAGCAACATGAACTTTTCGCCAACAACTCATGGCTCTTGCATCACGACAATGCACCAGCTCACACGGCACTGTCTGTGAGGGAGTTTTTAGCCAGTACACAAATAACTGTATTGGGACACCCTCCCTACTCACCTGATCTGGCCCCCAGTGACTTTTTTCTTTACCTGAAGATAAAGGAAACATTGAAGGGAAGACGTTTTGATGGCCTTCAGGACATCAAGGGTCATATGATGACACTTCTGATGGCCATTCCAGAAAAAGAGTTCCAAAGTTGCTTTGAAGGGTGGACTAGGTGCTGGTGTCGGTGCATAGCTTCCCAAGGGGAGTGCTTCGAAGGTGACTGTAGTGATACTCAGCAATGAAGTATGCAGCACTTTTGCTAGGGTGAGTTTGCAAACTTAACTGTCAGATCTCATATTGACATTGTTCTGTAAAGTCTTGATTTAAACTGAACTAGACAGCATTTTTTAACACCTGAAGATGAGCGCCTCCTTATAATGGGAAGTACCCCCCGCAATTATGGGATTTGCCTGAGATGGCTGGAGGAGCACTGTGCCAACCCCCAACTTCTCTTGGGCTTCCAGTCCACACCTGAGAAGCAGCATTTTATAAATAGCTGTGTTGGCAAAGCCTTAAATATAACACCCCTGGGAGCTTGATTACTGAGTGGCAGAGCTGTAAGAAAGTGCCGTCTGGGGTGTGACTGGTGCAGCTGGTGGTGCAGGGAAGGGCAGGGGGTGTGCAGTGCACCGGGCAGCTCTGGCTCCGGGCGCCCCCAGGCCTCCGTGAGGACTGGGCTGGAGGAACAGAACGGGAGCCCCCGGGAGCAGCCTTCAGCCGTACAGAGAGAAGCACCCCAGCTCCCTCGTGTGATCCCACTCAGTTCCCCATCCTTTTTCTGACACCTCTGGGCCATGGGTTTTAACTCGTTTTTGTTTCTCAGAGGCCATGAGCGAGCTGGGCTCATGGCTGGGACAGTTTGGGGAGGAGCCAGTCCCAGGGTCAGGCCTGGGACCCTGCTTGGAGGATTGCACCTGAGCAATTCAGCCCCAGGAACTGGACTGCATCCCAGGCCTGGGGGGCTGGCGGCAGCCTGCTGTCAGCACCCCCACCCCACACTGTGCTGTCCACACTGGGGCCACAGGCACCTTTTGGGGGGACCTCATAAGCACCAAGCCCAGACTCCACATAGCACCCCACTCCTTGCCAAGGGCACCCTCCTCCTCTGCTCCTTTGGCCCCTTCTACACACCATTCACATCTCCTCTGACACCCTGTAGATGGGTTTTCCCTGACCCGTGCACACCTGCTGTGGCCGAGGGTGGGACCCCAGAACACTCTTGCGAGGCGCTGTTTTTCCACGTAGCTCAGATCTCTAAGCTTAAACACTCATTGGTGTAGCTGTTGGCCCAACGTCTGCCACCTTTGTGAGGCTGCCCACAAAGCAGGCTGGGGAGGGCCGAGGCCTCCTGGGGAAGGGGAGGGTGCTTGTGCAGGGGAGGGTGCTTGTGCAGGGGTGGGGTGCTTGTGCAGGGGAGGGGCGCTTGTGCAGGGGTGGGGTGCTTGTGCAGGGGAGGGGCGCTTGTGCAGGGGAGGGTGCTTGTGCAGGGCAGGCTGTCCAGGCTTCAGGAGGAGAGGCACAAGACTCCAGGTTGTGCCAGGAGCCACAGAGACGAGGTTGTAGGGATGACAC
Organism: Lyroderma lyra; assembly: GCA_004026885.1. Taxonomy (NCBI): domain Eukaryota; kingdom Metazoa; phylum Chordata; class Mammalia; order Chiroptera; family Megadermatidae; genus Lyroderma; species Lyroderma lyra. The sequence continues at coordinate 60,783 of PVJL010005824.1, forward strand.
GAGGATTGCCATTACTGCTTGCATGTGGAACCTTTTCCGATGAGTCCAGGCTTTGCTGCCCAAACAGGTGGTGGGATGACACGGGCTTTTAGATCCTCTGCCGGACAGCTGGAAGTCTGGCACCTCGGGGCAAGCCACAGCCCAGCAAGTGTTAGGGGCAAGGAAGAGGATTAGCCAGCGGAGGACAGTGGACCCATCCGGGGCCACAGGTCTCCATCGTTTGCAGAGCTCAGGTATCTGAGAGGAGGAGGGTAGATGGGGGAGGCCGAGGAGGAAAGGGGGAGGAGGGGAGGAGAAGGAAGTGGGGGCACAAGCCATGTGGTGGGCCTGACAGAGGTCCACCTGGCCTCATGGTCACTGGGACAGGCTCTGGTCAGGCACACAGCGGCCCAACACTGCCCTGGAGATGCAGGGATGGGCCTGGCGAGAGGGGCAGCACGCCTCCCGGCCTGAACCCCACACTCACAGCCACCTCTTCACATTTAGACTTTAGGAATTGTTCCAAGTGAGGTTTTAATGTCGAAGGCAGTAATTTGTTAAATGCAAGCGTTTGAAACATGCCACAGGTTTTATAGCTCTGTCTTGGCATGTCTCTGCTTTTTAATCTATTAGAAGCCTAGAAAAGTGGAAACAGTCCAGGCCTCTTGGCCGTGGGCAGCCAGCTGAGAGGCCCTTTCTCGGGGACAGCCCTGGGCTGCGGGAGCCCTAGGCCCGGTCCTGACCCGCACGCATTCACTGGTGTCTCACCTTGCTGGCTGGGCCACCAGGCCTCCTCTGTCACGACAACCTCAGGTTGTCTGCATCGCCTCTTAGTCACCGCAGTGGTGAGGGAGGGATTCCCACCCGAGAGTGATGGGGGTGACTGAGCACACAGCACCAGACACTGGACAGATGAGAGTGATAGCAATGTACTAGTCATATACATTCACAGCCTGGGGACGGACGGAGGGCACAGATTGCCGTGCAGAGGACGTAAGTGGTGGCTGTGGGAGCAGCCTTTGTAGTATTAAGTGGGAGAGGTGGCCCCTGGTTCTTGTGGGAGGTTGTGATTGACTTGTTTAAACAATTCCTTTGACTGGCAGAGAGCTAAGAGCTGCTACTCAGAGACGAGCAGAGAGTGCACCTGACTCCTGGATCAGGAGGGTTCTTGGGCTAGGGGACCGCATCTGAGGGAGCCGAATGGGGTGGGGAACTTGCCCGTGGGCCACCTGAAGCCCCCCAGTTTCGCCAGCTGTGGGGCAGCACACAGTCTCCGCCCCAGGAGTTGGTCTCATACCGCAAGAGAGGTAATGGACTAGAGATCCCGCCGCACGTGATGGGTAGAGGACACAGGCCGAGCCCGAGCACACAGCCCACCATATTCAGGGAGCTCGGAGAGCTTGGGAAGGGCTTGCGGGGACCGCCAGGGCCCCGGAATTGGGGTTCACCAGGAAGACAAATGCAAGTTCTCCTCTGGCTGGCACATTTCTGCAGCTACTTTTGAGGCTGCCCCTGCTGTGTTTAAATCCAATCCAACTTAGGTCCAGCAGAGGACAACCCCGTTTTTCTGACCTGGGGTAAAGCACGTACGTTAGTGGGTCTTTGGACCAGGCGTTTTAAGGCTAGGAGCACAGCCACCAGCAGGGTGGACTGACCCTGGGAGGTGCAGGCTCAGGCTCCTGGGAGGCAGGAAGTCCTGCAGAATGTCCTCTGCTGTCCCTGTCCCTCCTCATTCCCAGCTCCCCTCATCTGTCTGCCCTGAAACTCTGGGTCTTCAGGGAGAATGGAGGCATAGTGGGCCTGTCAGAGACCCACCCTTGATGCCACATCAGGGCTGATCAGGAGGACTAAAGACACTGGGATCCTTCCTGAATTTTTCACTGTGTATGGGACCCCCCAAGAGTATTGCATGACCCTAGGGAGGAAAAGAGGCCTCCCTAGAATCTGACGGATGTTGGATTTCTTATCAATCTCAGTGGTGCACTTGTGAAACACTGCATGCTCATTTTTTTCTAAATAGTTTGTCTTAGAAAATTTGGGAAAGTACAAAGGTGAGCGGCCTCACCCAGAACCTCACCCCCCGAGGTAAGCACTATTACCGTTCGGGTATCTTTTTCTCCAGTCATACGAGGTCGGACAATTAATTTCGAGACCTCACCCTAGAAGAAGTGCCACATACCTCACTGCTGAATATCACTACGGTCACCTTCAAAGGACTCCCCTTGGGAAGCTATACACTGATGTCAGTGCCTAGTCCGCCCTTCAGAGCAATTTTGGAACTCTTTTTCTGGAATGGCCATCAGAGCTGTTGCCAAGGTTATGACACCTTACTGAGTTGTTGGTACAGTGCTGCCAATGTAAGTGCACGGGGGCAAGTTTGCAAACTTAATTGTCAGATTTGGGGTACAAGACAGCTCTGATGGCCGTTCCAGAAAAAGAGTTCCAAAACTACTTTGAAGGGTGGACTAGGCTCTCGTGTCGGTGCACAGCTTCCCAAGGGGAGTGCTTCAAAGGTGACCGTAGTGATACTCAGCAATGAGGTAGGCAGCACTTTTTCTAGGACGAGTTCACAGACTTAATTGTCAGACCTCGTATGCCCGGTGCTCGGGAGGGGGACCCCACTGGGGAGCGTTTTGCCTGCTGCCTCTGGTTTACTCTGCTCAGAGGGTCTGCAGTCATACAAACACTCCGGGTGGTTTGAATTGTTTCCAGTTGTTTGCTATTATTAGTAACACTGCAGTAAATAGCCTTGCATGTCCATCTTTACGTATGTCTCTGATAAAGTGATTTGTCAAGTTCATCATGCAAAGGCCCTGCTCAGGAGTAAAGGGGCCTCCTGACCCCGAGGTCCAGAGCCAGAGGCAAACGCTCTCTTTCATTCAGTGAGTGGTTAGAGCTCGTGCTGCTTAGAGCTAAACTCCCCGTTACCTACATGACCTCATCTAAATCTTCCCTGTAATCTTTTATGGTGGACCCTATTCCTGTCCCCAGTTGACACACGAGGGAAGTGAGGCACAGAGGCCAAGCAGTTGTACACAGATGCTCAGGGGCATTGCTAGAACATAAAGACAAAAACCAATGACCCACCAGGGGCTCCGACCTGGGTGCAGATCGCATGGTCTCTGGCACGCAGGCCCCGCACCCGCCTGGCACCGCCAGCCTCCACCTTCCCCACCACACACCCATCTTCCGGTCGGTGTGCCGAACACTCCCAACCCAGGACTGCTCAGTCTGACGCATCCTCAGTTTGTTTGGCTAAAGCTGCTGTGCACCCCACCGACCCCCTCTGCAGCTCTGACAATGCCACGGGAGCAGGCGCGTCGTGCTCTCTGGTGGGGGCCCCACTGTGACTCACTCTTGGCAAAGGGGTCCCTGCGGCCAGCGAGGCTTTGTGAGCCCGAGGCCCTGCCTGATTACCCTCAGGAGAGAGGACACCCCGCAGTGCTTCTGGAAGCCCCCCGTTGTCTCCCAGGGGACCAGGCCCCACAGCCTGCTGGACACATGCTCTGAGGAGCGAGATCAAGACTGCGGGGGGCACTCGTGAGTTCTCAGTCTCCACCACACTCTCGGGGCTCTCCCCAGTCCCAGGAGCTTGCGAAGCTTCTGGGCTTTATTCTTCTGGAATGTTCTTCTTGACAAAACTCGAGGTGCCAATGAGGCACAGGCAGAGTAAGACCACGAGGCTGGAGAGTGTGTGCGTGGGGGATGTTGTGGGTTGAGGTGTGCCCCTCAAAAAGATGTGTTGAAGTCCCAAGCCCTGGTGCTTCAGAATGAGATGTTATTTGGAAATAATTTGCAGATAGAATTAGTTAAGAAGAGCTAATACTGGGTTAAGGTGGACCCTAAATCCAAAGACCGGCGTCCTTAGAAGAAGGCCATGTGAGGACACACAGGGACGAGGTCCATGTGACAATGGAGACAGAGAATGGAGTGATGTAGCTGCAAACCCAGGAATGCCAAGGATTCAGCCACCAGAAGCTGAAAGGGCAAGAAGGATTCCTTCCCAGAGGCTTTGGAGGGAAATGGCGCTTTGATTTTGGATTTCTGGTCCTCAGAACACAGAGAGAATCCACTGCTGTTGTTTTAAGTCACCTGTTTATGGTAGTTTGTTATGGCAGCCCTCGGACACTAATGCAGGGAGTGAATTGGGGTGCCTGGCCCAGCCGAGGCTCTCGATGCTGCAGGCTGGAAGGGTGTCCACAGAGAGGAAAGGAGTGTTTTTTAGAGCTAGGTTTTCTACCCTAAAGTCCAAGCAGGAGAAAACACACTCACAGCATGGCCCCTGAACTTGCCCTCTTGGTGGTCTTAATGTTCTCTCCCGGGAGTCCCCCATCTCTTCAGGGTCCCAGACCTGGGTGGGCCTGGTCTGGCAGAGACGTTTCAGCAGTTACGGGATCAATACTGAGATTGGACTCAGTATGTCCTAAAGCCATTTTCCTTAACTCACTTAAAAAGTTTCTGATTAGAATTTTAAGTGCTGATCGATACTCTGGACTATCACTTTCTACAACCCTCCCACCCCCTTTCTTTCTCTTAACTGTTTTTAGTTGTCAGAAGTAAGAACAGTTATGCATAGGGTCATAGTGGAATGGGGGAACCACCTGGGTCTCATGTTACGTCCTGTCTCTGTCACTCTCAAAGGGAACTTGGAGACCAGGAGTGCTGGCTAGGGAGGGAGCCCTGGTCATGGGTACCGCTGAGGAAGAAACCTGGGCTGAGCCATGGGGACTCAGTTGCCACCATGAAAGTCTCGGCCAGCTTCGGCCAGACTGGTGGGGGCAGAACTTTCCCCTCCCCGGAGCCAGCCAGCAACCTGAGTGATGTGGCTCAGAGAGGAAGTTATCTTCCCCTTTTTTCTTTTGTTATTTGTCGTATTGGAAAATCCTGCAGTCCCCTCTGGAGTTCAGACCTTGTTGATAGTGACACTATTTTGTTTATTAGCACTGTTGTTTCTTATGTCTGCCCTCCAGGAGGGCAGGGGTTTGTCCCTTTTGTTCACTGCTGTGTCCTCAGTGCCTAGAACATGCCTAGCACATGGCGGGTGCTCAAAAAATATTTATCGAACCAATAAATTAGGAAAAGGTTGTTGCTTTACAGAGACACATACTGATGGTGAGCTCAAATCCATGTGGAATGAGCAGGAAGAACACAAACTCTTTTCAAAGAAAAGAATAATCAATACTGTATCCCCACAGCACCCCCACCTTCTTCAAAGTACCTTCATAGGCCTGAGGTGGGCAGGACAGGTGTTATGATCACCATGTGATGGTAGGAAAACTGAGGCTGTATGGGATGAAATGACATGCCCGCGATGACACAGGGTTGGGGCGGAACTGGGACAGGGACTTGCTCTCCTGCCTGGAGTCTATGCCGTGTAGCCTGGATCTCTGAGGAGTGTGAAAGTAGTACTTCCTAATTTTGACACTGAAAAAGAAAGCAGCTGGCTCATCTAACATTTCCCAAAATGTGTTCTAAGAACTTTAGGCCCTCAAGAAACTTTGTGAAAAGTCTGCAAACTCCGATCTCTCTCATAGAGGATATAAAGAAGATGTCACACGTACCTATCAGGACCTCCGAGAAGTCTCGCGGGAAGGGGGCTCATTTAACTTCTTCAAGCACTTTATTTCCCTGTGATTTTTGGACTGAAGAAGCCTCCCTTCCTCCCTCTGCCTTCCCTTCATTTCTAGTAATAAATAAACATCCTGTAGTAGAGAACTTGTTTGCCATCAATCCTTTGGTTTCTTCCTTCTAAGAAGAGGCCTCATTTGCCACTTGCAGGTGATAACATGGAGGGGAGGAGGCACAGGGCAGAAACCTCATGGTTGGTGACAAATCGCCCTGGGAGCTAGTACTTGCTTCTCCTCTGGGGAAGGGTGGCTGGACTCCTTAGGAGGTGGGTGCCTGTGGGTAGCTGGGAGAGGGCCAGGACAGGGACAGAGTGGACTCCTGTGGTGGCAGCCGCCCTCCTTTCTAGAGCCGAGGGGAGCAGCTAGGGTGATTAGTTATTTGCCTGTCCTGTTAGCACTGCCCACCCCACCCCACGCTCCTGGGGCCTGTTGACATTACCCCTCCCCATGAAGATTCATCTCAAACTTGTTCAGTGCTTCTCCGAAGAGCTCCATCTGCTTCCCACACTGTTTCCGACAGGTGGCCAACACGGCTCTCCGAAGCCCCCCGAACACCAGGATGCATCTTCTGCAGAACTGACTTGGCTTTCACGTCGTAGTTCCGTCTCCCTGTTGTGTATTTGTCACAACCACAGACATTTGCATGAAAACGGAATCCACGTTTGCGGAAGCTCATCTGCACAGGCTGCCTCTGAGGAGGCACTGGGGGGCCATCTGCCCAGCCCGACACCCATCCAACACAGCTCTCACGGCCCCTCACGTGAGACTTCTCTGGCCTTGGAGACAGGGATGCCGTTAGGCCTGGACTTATGACCGAAGTGAGGCTCGCTGGGCAAGAGGAACATCTACTTCAGCACTGAAACAATGTCACTGTGTCTCCAAGTCCAGACCTGGGCCTGGGCCTCTCGGGCTGCGGGCCGTGTGTGGAGCCATCGGATGGAGGATGGGGCAGCTGGCTGGGTTGGGAAGGGCCTGTGGGGAGTCCTGTGGCTGGATGACTGTGAACAGGCCAATAGGGTTAGAGATGAGCCACTGAAAAAGACAGCAAGAGAGGCGGCGGGGCCTGGGTGACGCCAGCACAGGCCCGGCCTGATGCAGACGGTGAGCTCATCCTTTTTGCCGTCCATGTGAGCAGGGAACCTTCACCTCCATGGGGTGTTGATGGAATGAATGCTTGTCTCTCCCCCACATTTGTATGTTGAAGGCCTCCCCCCAGTGTGTTGGGGTCTGGAGGTGGGGCCTGTGGGAGGTGGTTAGGTTTAGATGAGGTCATGCGGGTGGGGCCCTCGTGTTGAGATCCGTGTCCTTACAAGCAGAGGAGGCCATTTGTAAACCCCGGAGAGAGAGCCCTCACTAGACCCCAGTCACGCTGGCACCCTGCTCTCAGATCTCCAGGCTCCAGAGCTGTGAGAGATGCCTGCTGCCTAAGCCGCCTGGTCTGGGCTGTTCTGCCGCAGCAGCCCGAGCCCACTAAGGCAACGGAAAGCTGCAGTTTGCAAAAGATGCGGGTTTCCCTGCTCCAGGTCACGCCATCCTGGTCTTGCAGCTCCCAATCCCAAACTCCTTGCCTTGGGGGTTGGGGGTCAGGGAATTCCAAGTGAGGCCTGGGGAGGGGCACCTCGAAGGTGGGGATAGGGATGGCTCCCTCACTCTGCTGTGTGGTTGGGGCAGGCCCTGCCTTGGGGAACACCCCCTCCTTACTGTCAATTTGTGTGCCTCAGAAGGGCCTCCTGCACCCCACTTGCACCTCCAGGAGTGCATTAGGCCTAGCCTGGCCTGTCAGCAGATGCCTCTCGAGCACCTACTATGTGGCAGGTGCCATTTAGGTGCTGGGTACAGAGCAGTGACCAAAACAGGCAAATATCCCCGCCTCCCAGGGCGTTTATCTTCTAATGGAGGAAGAAAGACAAAGAACGAAAACGTAAAACGTTGACTGCATTAAGGGATTAGGGATGGTTGGGAAAAACATCAGGGGAGCAGGGGATAGGGAGCATGTGGAGTGGGAACTGAAATGGGGTGACAGGCTGGGAAGGTGACATTTGAGTAAAGACTTGAAGGAGGTGGGGGGAAAGCCCTGAGGAAGTGGGGGGTGAGCGACCAGACAGAGGGCACAGAGAGTGCAAAGTCCCTGAGGTAGGAGCAGGCCGGAGCCCTGGAGAACCAGCAGGAGCCTGCTGTGACTGGAGGAAAGGGAGGGAGGGTTTGCAGGTGGGACTTCGGTGTCACTCAGACAGAGATGGGAAACTGTTGGAGGGTTCTGAGTGGAGAAGTGATGGCGTCTCGCCCACGTTTGCACAGGGGCTGTCTGTGCTGAGAATGGATAGTGGGGGTGGGGGCAAGGGAGGCCTGTTAGGAGGCTGGGGCGTATAGTCCAGGAGAGAGATGGCTGTGGATGGCCTGGACCACGGGAGAGGTAGTAGGAGTCAGATTTTGAAATATTTGCTGTCTATTTGGATGTAGAATGAGAGAGGGGGCAGGTGCTTTTGGAAGAAGCAAATGGAGGGATGGATTTGCACTGAGGGGTGGACACACATAGGGACCTGTAGCAAAAGGACAAGATTACCATCTTGGATACATAAGGTTTGTGATGTCCGTTAGAACATCCAAGTGAGGCTGTTGAGTGAACCTGGAGCTCGGGGGCGAGTCTGGGCTGGAGATACAAAGTTGGGAAGGTCAGCAGATGGAGGGGGCTTTACAGGACTGGATGGTGTCACAAGTGGATGGTTATTGGTGGAAAACAGAGGCCTGAAACCGGCGTCCTGAGCTAGCCGAAGTTAGGCAGTGGGAGCGATGGGAGGAATCGACAAAGATTCTGAACAGAAGCCAGCAGGGAGGTGGGTGGAGAACCAGGAGGGCATGCTTGCTGGAAGCTGAGGAAGAGCTCCAGGAGGAGTCCTTCACATTTCTCATTCCTTGGGCCGAGGGTGTGGTTTAGCCACGTGACCCAAGTGGACCTAATTGGAGGACATCAGGGCTCTTATTAGAATCATGCAGAATGAGAAGCAGACTCTTCTGCCTCATGCTGCCTGGCTGGGGGTTAGCCTGGGGCTCTCGGCCATTGTTTTACCCACTGGAGTGAACAGCCAGACAAAGGGAGACAGAACCCTGATGGCATCTTGTCTGCCCTGGATCCAACCATGCCTGAAACCCCTCCACTTTTAGTTTCTCAGTTTTGCTCAGTTTGAACTGGATTTCTGTCATTTGCAACCAAAAGAGTTCTGACCAAAGCCATAATACCCGCCTACCCTGATACCATCCATGTTAAAGCACATCCCCCATTGCCGTTTTGAGGCCCCTCCCTGCCGCCCCAGCTCCATGGGGCATTGAATCCTTTTTCCATCTGGATATCTTACAAGAATCACCTTTATCTGAAGCTGAGCCAAGAGCGACTGAGGAGAAAACAATGGAGAATCACCAGATAGGATTTTTTGTTTGGAGGTTTATTATTTGCTTTTGAAAATTACGTAAAAATTTATTATTAATTTTATTTTAAATATTTATTAATTCAAAAATGTTAATTATTATGATTTACTTTTATTTTTAAAGAGGGGAGATGACAGGACCAAGGGCTGTGATAGAGGTGAGCTGGGGGAGAGGTGGGGAGGGAGATGAGGAGAATTCCAGGAGGAATAGAAATCTCCACAAGGGGCGGCATATGGGCCTGAGGAGTTGGAGCGAGAATAGGGTCAAAGAGGACTCCTGTTTTTTTTTTTTTTTTTTTTTTGTTTTTGCTTAGGCAAGTGAGTGGATACTGGGGAGCCGCAGAGAAAGGGGAGAGAGAGAGACCAGCTCCCGGGAGGGGCAAGTCCTGGCTCCTGAGGCCCCGCCCCATGTTATCAGTCTTGTGCTCTACTTACACATTTGCTTTTGAAGGGCATTTTCTCTCCATGCCTTGGAGCCACTTAATTCATTAGTTCTTCATCATTTATGTCCTATTTCATTATGTTACAATCTTTACAGTTGTTAATTTGCATTTCATTTCCTGCAGTGACAAAAAAGAAAAACCCTATCCATGAAAAATGTTATTGTTGTAAATACTAACACAAGTCACAATGATCTCCACCCCGGTTCACACAGCAATGGCTCCCTTAGCCTGAGGCTGGGGAGACTGGAGTAACTACCTGTATCAAGAGGTCTGCATGCCCCAAGGGCTGAACGAGGCAGAACCAGTCCCAAGCCCTGAGATAGGATTAAAAAGAGGCAGAAAAACCACCACTTGAACACAGCCACAGCCCATTTCTGCACCTGGTGTCACTCCTGTCAGACCCCACACTGTCTGCACCGGAGAGTCTCAGAGGCTGAAAAGAGGCTGATGGCTGCCTCCCGGCCCAGTGGGTGGGGGAGAGCCTGTGCCCAGGAGAACAGAGCCTCGGTGAGGTCCTCCCTGGGGCAGAGCCAGAGAGAAGGCAGGAGGTGGCCCTGGGAGGGAAGAAGAGGGCGGGTGGTAGGCTGACCAGACCTCCTGTTTTATACGGGACAGTACCGTTTCCTGTCCGGTTAAAATGGGATGTACTGACACCTTGAATTCAGCCCAGTGACACTAGGGTGACCATATGTACCATTTGAAATGGGACAGTACTGTTTTTTTCTGTCCTGTTTAAAACAGGACGTCTGGTCACCTCAGTTCCTTCTCTCCTGGCCCAGAGCAGGACTCTTGCTTTTGCCTTAAAAAAAAAAAAATTGCAATGCAGAGAGTCATTGCTCTGCCCTGGAGACCAGAGATGACTGATACCGCCAGGCCCTGCAGGAGCTGCCTCAATGTCTAGACCCGAAGCAGCTGCGGCCCAGGCGAAGCCCTGGAGCCAGCGAGGGGAGGCAGAAGCAGGGGTCCTCCCAGCAGGGCCCCTGTGCCGGGCGGGGAGCGCTGTGAATGCCATCCTCACCGTGGGCTTGTGACTGCTCCGAACATACGTTTGTATCTGGGTCCCAACGACAGACTGAAATCTTTCCCTCTGCACCTGACCCCTGAAGGAGCCCCAACTCTCGTCACAGACCTCTCTGGACCACCCCCCCCCACCCCTTTGACTAAGCCCTTACCCTGACCCCTTACTCCTGCTCTCGTTACTGTCCCCAGGTAGAGTCCCTAGTTCTACTCCCTTCTCCCCTGTAGCCTTGGCCTTGGTAGGACGCATGGATGTCCACTGTCACTCACACCATGCTCACAGATTGGTTCGATGGGGACAGGGGCTGCAGGAAGTCCCTCCCCCAGGAGCCTTCTCACCCTGCACTTCTTCCTGTGCTTCTCAACTTTGACTCCAGTCCCTCTGTCTCCAGAAAGGCCTTCCGAGTCAACCCAGCCCTCATCAACCTCTCTGCCAAGGGCAACCTGGGGCTGGTCCTCCATGACTTTCTGGTTCTGTGTTGCTTCTCTGGCACATGTTGTTAGTAGCATTAGCTGTTATTAAGTAGGACTAATAGGTGCTGAATTCTTCATACGCCTGAGCCCATCTAATCCTCCCAGTGAGCCCAGGAGATGGTGAGGACGCCGTGCGTATTGTACAAAGGGGACAGCGGGCTCAGGCATGCAAATGAAGTTGCTCAAATCTGGGTTTGAACCGGGAGCTCTAGCTCTTTCCTTTTAAAAAATTTCTTCCTTGCTTTTTTTTTTTTTTTGAAAGTTTTAAACCAACGTAACAGTTGGAAGAACTGTGCAGTGAGCAGCTGTATACCCCTGTTAATAGCTTGCCTTACCTGCTCCATTTTCCTCTCTTTACACACACACACACACACACACACACACACACAGATTTTTTTTGTACCAAATTATCCAAAAATGGGCTGGGATGCTGTGACATTTGACTCCAAATACTTCAGCATGTGTTTCTCAAAACATGGATTTCATGAGGATTCACACTTCAATCTAGGGGGTGCCCCCACTCCCCTGTTCTTCAAAAGGCTGGCTCTTTGAGGTGTCTAGACTGGGGGTCCACGTGGGCCTCACGGTCTGAATTTGCCCGAGCGTTTCCTCAGGGCGAGATTCAAGGCAGCCATTCTGGCACGAATGCTGGTTATATTGGGAGCTTCCATCACACCAACCAGGAGGCACCATGCCAGGTGGGGCCACTATTGGTGAAGTGTGACCTCTTGGGTAGGGTGGTGACTGCCCCGTGTCCCCACTGTGACGTCCTTTATTCTCTTCATCAATGTGAGGAAATACATTGAGATTGTGTGAATGCCTTGCTCCCCAGTAACTTCTCTCCCAGGAGTGTTAGCATCCTTCCATGATTCTTAACTGACTCGGTTATCTAACGGTATCATTGCTTCTACATTTATTAGTTGGCATTTTCTGATAAAGAGATTTTTTTCTCCTTTCTTCCTTCCCTGGCTCTCTCTTTTCATGGATATTTTTTCCATTACATGCATTAGAGTCTCCATGATTGTCTAACTGTGTCCCAAATGTGGCCAGTGGGCTCCCTTTTAGGGTTCTTTTATCTTTTAAGCATGACCCTATTAAGTCTTTGATCAGCCCCTTGCCTTCTGGTCCAAGGTGTGCCAGGTTCACTTTGTACTTTTCCTGCCTTGGAACTGGAATCAGCTGTTTTCCAAGCCTTAGTTCTTTTCCTTTGGCCTGATCACAGGCTGGGCCTAGGGGATACACCTAACTCTTTCTTGTAGCACGCGTCTGTCGGAGAGATCTTTTGTAATACATCGGTCACTATTTGAAGGTGGTCTGTGGTGATGATGGCTGGGACAACTGGAGATGATCTTTAGGCAGTAACAAATCACCAGCTGGAATGCTAAGCATGGGCTAAGGTACCCACAAAGCAAGGACCCTGAGTGGGCCAAACAGTGCCCCACTAAAGATGTGCCCATATTCCAGAAACTAGGATCGTGACCTTATGCAGATGTGATTAAGTTAAAGATCTTGGGAGGAGAGCATCTTGGATGACCCAGGCCCTAAATCCAATGACAACTATTTTTATAAGAGACAGAGAAGATGCAGAAACAGAGAAGGCCACGTGCTGATGGAGGCAGAGATTGGTGTTACGTGGCCACAAGCCAAGGACTAGAGCCACCAGAAGCTGGCAGAGGCAAGGGAGGATCCTCCCCGAGAGCCTGCAAAGGGAGTGTGGTTTTCTTAGCACGTTGATGGTGAACGTCTGGTCTACAGAACTGTGAGAGTAAATTCTGTTATTTGTGGGATGTTGTTAAGGCAGGCCTAGGAAACTCATGCAGGCACCAAGAAAACGATTTGCCCGAAAAAGCATCACAGTCGTTAACATGGGGGAAATCAGAATGGTGTTAGACCACCATACACTTCTAGTATAGTTTGCTATTGCTTTTACCTGGAATCACCACTCGGGCCCTCTAAAGTCTTGACCCAGTTCTGCCCAGCGCTGCTGACGGCTGTGGCTCCTTGGTGTTTGTCATGGTTTACAGAATGGCTGACAGCATCCCACAGATGCGGGGTGGCCTGCTCTGGGCTCTGTGCCCAGGCATCTTCAGGGCTACCTCCTGAAGGCGTCTGCCACCCCCGCCCGACAGCCCTCCCCTGTGCAGAAGGGCACCTGGTCCCTGGCTGTGTCCTGCATTCCCCATCTGTGCACCCAGGGCCCTATGACTGAAGAGCCAACACAGGAGAATTGGGACCTGGGGGACGGCACTAAGGTGACACTGATGTGCAGGTTGGGAGCCACAGTCATAACAGCTGCACGTCCCCCCACTACTTCTGAAACTGCTTGGCTGGGGAGCAGCTCCATAGGGCGGGCTCGTGGGCCAAACCTCAAAGGCAGGTGGGCACTGGGGAGGCCAGAAGGTGCCTGAGAGACAGCTGGCGCTGTGAGGCTCGGTGGCCCGGAGTGCCTGTCTGACTTGGCGAGGGGTGTCTGCCAGAGGGCATGGTGCCGAGCCCTTAGGTGTCAGAAGGCAGGCTCACGGCAAACCCAGCTTAGTGGCCGCCTGCTCTGACCCAGGGAAGGGGTCCTATGGGCTCAGCGTTTTTCTCAGAAGAGCCAAAGCCAAGCCACTGTTGAGATGTGACTTCAGGCTTTGCTGAGTGGTTTGCAGGTTTTGACAGGTGCGTCTTCAGAGATGAACCAGGCTAGGTGCCTGGGCCGGGCCTCGAGGTTGGAACCATGGGAATGAGGGGACCTCGGAGGAAAGTTGCCTGTAACCCCCCCTCCCCCCTCCCTGGGACATGCATGACCTTAGTCTTCAGACTAGAGAAGGCCCGACCGAGCCTAGCCCTCCAGCTCTGCTATGACCCTCCCGATCTGCACTTACGGCCAAACAGAACCATAAATCCTGATTAGGGGAAGATGCTGGTCGGCAATGACACACAAACAAGTTTGTGATTAGTGAACTGTAAAAGCTAACATGACACGCTCATAATTGGGATGTATTTACTGCGCGAGAAAACGTCACGCTACCATTTGGGCAAAGTGACTTTGAGGGAACTTTCTAAAGGAGACTGACACAACTTCCTGCTTTTGCTTACCGAACAGCAATAACCATTATTGATGATGCTTTTCAAACGGCAGCTACGGAGAGAGAGGGGTTGTGATTTCTTGTCAGAACTGCTTTATGGTGTCGTATTTTCCGGCTGTTTAAGAAGGCCTGGTCATTTGTGGCATTATCCTGGGTGATTTATGGACCCTCAAAAAGCTGACTTCATTTCAATGTTTTAGGCATTTCACTTTTTTTTACAACAAACCTTATTCCAATATAATCAATAGAGGTTTCTTCCTCCGGCCCGGGAGGGGAGTGCCGTGTGGGTTTATAGCAAAATCAATGTGAGGATTAATGGGCAGCAGAAAAAGTCCACTGTCAGGACGGAAAGAGGCTTGTAAGCCGGTGGCCTGGTGGCAAAACCACCAGCAGGGTGTCCTCCTCACTGACCAGCCCAGAGGGACGAGGGGGACAACACAGTCAGGCAGTGGGGAGAGGGCTCAGCCTCATTTTAAATAAATAAGTTTGTTTATAAGCGACCCCCCTGCAAGTCTCATTAATGTTTGATATTGTTTGAATATGTTTTCTAATTAAAGTAAAATATGATCCCCAAACACATCAGTGCTCCAACATTTGCTTTCTAGGGGATGGGAGAGCAGATGAGTAGCTCACAGCTGGAACTAGCATCCCTTGAAGGAGATCTCACAGCAGTTGGGGGCCTCCAGGGGAGCCCCACATCTGCCTGCTCGCCCTTGTTCCCCAGTCAATGCTCGGGAGGTCCCTGTATTTTCTCTGATGTGGAGGGGCACCATAGCAGGCCATGGCTTCCAGTGGGTCATGGGGATGGGCTCAGCATGGGACCCACTGTGAGGTCACTTATGACAAATAAGAGTTTGCTTTTCTAGGAGAAGGAAAACTTACTGACCTCTTGAGGCCCCTTGGTAGAACACAGGAAATACTGAATTAATGAGCAAACAAAAGAAGTTCAGGCTGGACATAAAATCTAGCTCCAGGCAGAGTAGACACACATATAGGGAGATATTTCCCTCCCTTGGGCAGATATTTCCCTCATGGTACAGACAGTGCCTCACTGTCTCACCAGCTGGCCTTACATTTACTCACTCATGTACTGAGCACCCGGATGGGCCAGGCCCTGCCCGGGGCCCTGCACACACAGTGATGTCAGGCTCCTGCCCTCAGGAAGCTCACCGTCTGGTGCAGGAGTAGGTTCTGAAGCAGTGAGCATGGCAATAAATATGTAACTACCAACGACAAGTGTCATGAAGGAAAACTGCCCCATCAGTGCCCCTGTCCTGTAAAGCACTCCCCCTGGCCAGCGAGACCGCCCTGCTCCTAGCCCTTAAGGGACTTGGTGCGGCCCCAGGTCTTTATTTAAGTTACCGCCACTGCCAATAATCCTTCAAAGGAAGGTCACAGAACTCTCAGGGCCACCCGTTCTCCCTTCTCTGTCCTGTTTTCCCCAGAGAATTTAATTTGAATGGGTAGAGAGCTTGTGAGGTTTTGGCATCATGCCGCCTCTGTGCTGAGCGTGGAGGATTCGGCTTGCAGTATACAGACACAGTTCCCTTCCTTGGAAAAGTTACACCCTCCTCTTTGTGCCAGGCACTGTTTAGCATTTGATTATTCTCTGCTTTGGGCTGCTGCCTGCTGATTTTATGTATTAGAGTCCCAGCAGATCTGGGGGGGTCCTAGAGGCTGGGGCCTCACTGCCTCCTTTGTGGTTCCCTCTGGGCCAGACTCAGAGCTGGGGCTCCCCCAGGGGACTCATTACCTGCTCTAAACTACAGTGACTCTCTCTGTCCCTAGCCTATCAACAACTAAACCTAGGCCACACGTGGCAGAGCTAGCTGGCTGTCCACTAAAATCTGCTCTCCCCTGGTCATAGCAAAGAGCAGTAGCTGGAAAGCCCATTCAGGGACGTCTTCCAGGGACAACTTCCAGGGACAACTTCCAGCCACACCCCCAAGCCCCGCCTCCATTCCATGCCTGTAAGCGTGGCTGTGTGACCAGTTTCTTTTGAAACCAATTTTTGACAATAGAACGTGAATGGAAAGAATGCCTGTTGCTTCCAGGCCCAGATTCTTTGTCCTTTCATCAGCTGCATGAAGGTGACCACAGGCCATAGGAGATGGTGGAGCCACAGATATAAAGATCCTGGGTCCCTGAATCACTGCCTGGAGAAATGCTGTCTACTCACCTGCGGCCCCTGCTTTAAGCTGTCATGTAAGCAGGAAATAACTACTATTGTGTTTGAGCCTTCATAGCTATTTAGGTCTACTTGTTGGGTGCTCGTAATCCCCAAACTGTGCCAGCATGACACCCCCATTTCCGGTCCTCTGCCAGGCTGTGCTCTCAGTGACCAGCTCATCTCCTTCAGTCTTTTGCTCACAAGAGAGAACTTTGCCTTTGGCCAGAGCAAGTCTCAAAAGTCACTATGTTTTGCTCATTTGTTTTGTTTTTAAATTTTATATTATGAAAATATATACGTGGAAAAGTAGAGGGAGTAATATGATGGATATATGGAATGTAATATATTTTACAGTAGTATGATGGACACCCTGTTGCCAATCACCTAGCTTTAACTACTGTTTACATCTGATTATATTGGCTTCATCTCTTTTTTTCCTCAAGAATTTAAAAATGAATTATAGACATCATGACATTTCACCTATAACTATTTCAAGATGCGTCTCTAAAAAATAAGGTGAGGGAAAAAAAAGGAAAAAAAA
Source organism: Lyroderma lyra (assembly GCA_004026885.1). Classification (NCBI taxonomy): domain Eukaryota; kingdom Metazoa; phylum Chordata; class Mammalia; order Chiroptera; family Megadermatidae; genus Lyroderma; species Lyroderma lyra. Next base: position 77,527 of record PVJL010005824.1, read on the forward strand.
AGGTGATACTCATACATAATCATAATGCCATTGTAGCAGGCTTCTCCAGAGAAACCGAACCAACAGGATGTAAGTAGATACACAGAAAGAGATTTATTATAAGGAACTGGCTCATGTGGCTGTGGAGGCTGTGAAGTCACTCGCAGTTGACAAGCTGGAGTCCCAGGAGAGCCGATGATATGGTTCCAGTCTGAAGGCCAGCAGCCTCGAGACCCTGGAGGAGCCATGTTTCTGTCCCACGTCCCATCTCAAGCAGTCAGGAAGGAGGCGTTGCCTTTTACTAGTGGGAGGGTCAGCCTTTTTGGTCTATCCAGGCCTTCAACTGATCAGATGAGGCCTGCCCACATGAGACAGGGCAATCTGCTTTACTCAGTCTACCTATTCAAATGTGAATCTCATCCAAAAATCCCTCGCGATACACTCAGAATAATGGTTGATCAGATGTCTGAGCACCCTGTGACCCAGTCAAGTTGACCCATAATGGTAACCATCACAGCCATTATTGTACCTACCAAAGTTAGCAGTTCCCTAACACCTTCTAATACCCTGTCTATATTCAAATTTTCCCAAACATGCCTTATATAGTTTCTTTAGACTAGTATCCAGTCAGAGACCAAGCATTGCGCCTGGTTGTTGCCCATGACCTTTCTAGAAACCCAGCAGCCAGGGTCAATGACTATGCCAAGCTTGGGGAGGAAGATGTTTGGATATGGAATTTGGCTGTGGGTCTGAGAAGATGATTAATTATTCATCACTGAGAATAAGCACAAGTGGGACATCATAACACTCAGGGCTCCATCCCTGATAATTTATGGGCCTCACTCACGGAGCACTTAATGTCTCTAAGTGCTTTACACCGTTAATTAGATACACCCGGTATACCCAGTAACCCGAGCAAGGGCGGTCAGTGTGGCCACGGATACCTTCGGTGAAGCATAAGCTGAGCTGCTCACTCACGCTCACCGAGAGGGTCTGGGCCTGAGTGTGGGCCTCTGCACCCAGGACACAATCGGACTCTTCTCCAAGGGTAGAAGCCAAAGGCCCGCAGAGAGGGGCTGGGCACCAGCCTGCCCTGGGCCAGCGTGCCCAGGGCAGGATGGATTTAGCTTCCTTCCCTGTAGGAGAGCCTGGCAGGACAGAAGCTGAGGACACCCAGGGCAAACATCGGTTCCCATCAGGTCGCGGGCAGGACACCAGACATCGTAAATCAGATCACATTTTAAATGCATTAAGAAAGTTTGCTCAAACTCCTTTCCTGAAGTAAAAGTTCCCTTTGTTATGTCAATGATTTGTCCCTGAGGTGTCAGGTGTCTATAAATTGAGTTTTCTGGAAATGACTATAAAAGCACAGGAGTGTGAATCCCTGGATTCCAGACTCTGCCTCTATGTAGGCCTCAGTTTCTTCATCTATAAAATGGGATTATAGCAGTATCTATCTCAAAGGGCAATACAAGGATTATGGAAGCTAATGCTTAACCTAGTAGCTGGCACGCAGCAAACAATAAATGTTGGCTAACTATTTTTATCATTATATTATTATCTATTGACCAGACAGACAAACAGACAACTGCAGAAACAAAACTGCATGGGATTTAGCTCAGGTCCAAGGTTTCCTATAGGTCACCCAGACTGTACTAAAACCTACAAGAAGTCCCCAGGGCACGATGACCACAAGCTTGGGTTCCTAGTGGGGTAGAATGTCTGAACAGGATAGGGGTGCTTAGAGCTTGGGGAGGGTGTCTGCACTGATCTACGCATTGTCCATCACAAAACTTGAGAAAAATCCCAAGCTCAGGTCTTGTCCAAGCTTTGTCCAGGACTCAATTGTCTCAGGCTAGCCCAGTACTCAGGCTTGGTCATGTTACTTAATTTCCCTCTTGCCTTAGTTTTCTTGTCTGTCAAATGGGGATAATAATGTCCAGCTCCCAGCATGGTGAGGACAGGATGGAATTCAGTGGAGAAAGTGCTCAGGGACTGGCTTAGGGGCTCTGGGTAGCTGCTGTAGTGTCCTAACAATCCCCTCACCCACCTTCCCAGGTCCAGGCCCATCATGACGTTCCTATCCCCATATTCCAGGTTGGAAGTGGAGAATCCCTTTTGGAGTGCTCTCATCTTGGGGCAAGTGGCCCTTTGGCTCCAGATGTGCCCACTGCACAGGCACCTCTGTGGGGAGCAGATTTAGGTGCTTCTGCTTGGAATTCAGGCCGAGCTGCCTTTGCTTCCCCTACCACATTATTTTTCCAAGCGATGTCCCAATGAAGTCATTAATTACTGCTCCAATCAGGATGGAGATCTTTGCAGCCTGCAGCAAGGCACAGCCTCTGGAGCATCTGTTACTCTCCTTATCTCTTTCTCAGCACTGCCAAAGACCTTCTCCATTTTTACCCTCATTGAGAGTCAACAAAGGTTCCAACAGTGAGGCCCAGTGGACACTGAGTGGACAATTTTCCTAAAAAAGTGGGCTCTAGATTGTCCCAAGAGCCTTTGTGAAGAAGCCTTTGGTCTCACCCATGCTGTTTGGATTCTGGGTGCTTTATTTCCTGCTTGGAGAGCAAACTTAATTAAAACCACATTTTATTGATAGTTGAATTGTGACTGCAGTCTAGAAACTTTCATCGTGGAAGAGCTGTTCCATGTGTTTGACCAGGCACTGCTGCTCTGGGAATGTCTAAGTGACCCAAGGTACTCTCAAGCACAGGTAATTCTGGAGCAGAAGGATAGAAGCTGGAGGAGCCCAGAACTTGCTTCTGCAGAGAGTGTGGACACTGCCACTGAAGGGGCAAGGGCCATCTTACATGCAGGAGGTGGGGTCCCAGCCTGGAACTGTGGGGAATGGGGCCGTCAGACATCCCCACTGCAGTTATGGGAACTTGCACTTGGAAAGAAGCAGGGTGGGCAGGGCGGTCGATGCTCGACTTTTCTTACTTCTGTTCTCACTCCCGCCTCTCCCCAGAATCGTCCCTCCAAGGTGCTCAGCTGGCTCTGGCTCAAGCCGTCCCTTCTTGAGTCCCTGCCCCATTGTCCCTGAGAAGCCTTCTGTGGGCAAAGAAACAGGGGACAACTGTGCCTGGTGGAGTCCTCTGTCCAGCTGCTCCCAGGAAGTGGCAGTTCTGGAAGGTCGTGTGCCCTGTGACCCCACAGGTCTCAGCCATTTCTGTAACGAACATGACTGACCTAGGACATGGGGCTGTGGAGTCCTTGCTCCTGCCTGGCTGGGATGTATGTGCAGATAGCCTTGAGCCCCAGAAATAATTATAAATCTATGTGGCTAACAGGTCACATAGTGGGGGAATGGGGTCTGCGAGGGACCATTTCCTGACACTCTGGACAACTTCTCCCAGCTGCCCCACATGAAGCCACCCCAATTCCTCAGCAAGTGGGAGGAAATGGGCTTTGAGGCTTATAGGCGAACCCCAAACCCTGTGGCAAGGATACCCAACTTCTCTCAAAGGGCCCACCCCAGAGTCGTCAAGACAATGGTGAGACTTCGAATACCAGTGCCCGGGTGTCCCCACAAGAGAACTCAGAACCACGCGCTCCCAATCAGAAGCGCCATGCTCGTCATCACGTTTTGTTTTCCTCTGCCTGCATTTACATAACATTTCTGCAAAGTGCTTTATAATCATTTTATTAGCCATTCATTTACTTAATTGCATAGCCTTCAATTCAGTTAGAAAATCTGATTTGAATTCAAGTTTCCATGACTGCAAGTTTTAATTCAGAAAAAAACCCCTAGTTTTTATTGTTAAATTTATTGGGGTGACCTTGATTAGTAAAAATGACAGAGGTTCCAGGTGTACAATTCTATAATACATCATCTGTGTGTTGTATTACGTGTTCATCACCCAGAGTCAGTTCTCTTTCCATCCCCATGTATTTCTGTCCCTGTCCCTTGTCCCCCACCCCACTCCCTGCTTACCCTCAGGTGACCACTAAACTGTTGACTGTGTCCATGAGTTTTGTTTCTTCATTGCTTTTAGTTTTATAGTCCACATATGAGTGGCATCATGTGGTTCTTGGTTTTTTCTGTCTGGCTTGTTTCACTGAGCTTCATGACCTCAAGGTCCATCCATGTTGTCATAAATGGCCGTATTTCGTCTTCTCTTATAGCTGAGTAATATTCCATTGTGTGTATGTACCACAGCTTCTTTATCCAGTCATCTGTCAGAGGACATTTTGGTCGTTTCCATGACTTGGCCACTGTAAACAGTGCTGTGATGGACATTGGGGTACATATCTTTGCGGACGGAGGTTTTCAAGTTTTTTGGGTAGATGCTCAGAGGGGGACTGCCAGACCACATGGTGACTCTATTCTTAGTTTTTTGAGGAACCTCCATACTGTCTTCCACTTGGAGAACCACCACTGTGGAGAACAGGAAAATTTATTTTTTTAATATGGTGGAAACACTTTCAAATTTGAGCCCCATCCCACCAGCAGTGACTGGTTTGGGAATACAGAGGGAAAGCAGTTGAAGGTGGCTGCAGTGCCGGCCTGGTTCGAAGATCTAATTTAGAATGGCAGAGAGACGCTGCCCATCACTTTCAAACAGGAGGGGTGCCAGGTTGTGCCCTCACATGGTGGTTAGACAGGTTCGATTGCTACTGAGGACTCACAGGACCCCAAATTGTGTGTTGAAGAATCTACAGTTTATTGCAGTACAAGCAACAGCACTGCAAAAAGGGAAAATCATCACTGCCCAGGCGGCCGTGGGGCACATCAGGAGAGGCCAGGCTCCAGCTCCAACTGTCCTCTCTGTGAGAGGACTGGACACACTTTTTCCCTTGGACCACGAACCACCTCAGAACTAGGAGCCCAGAATGGGGTCTTGGCTTCTTACACTCTGCTGGTCACACAGGCTTATTTCTCACTGTGGCCCTGGCCTAATGGTAGAGGCTTTTGGGGGTGTCTCAGTTGAGACTAGATGCAAATGATCCATCTTGCTGTTACCAAGTGAAACTTACTGTCAAATTGGTACAAAGTGCCCAGAAATTTCTCTACCCATGGTTGCAAAGTAACACTGTTAACCAGTGAGTTCTCCTGTGTTGGTCACAGGGGCATGCTGTGCAGGCGTGTCTCCTATTTCATAGCACAGCTCAGGCCAGTTCCTGGCCTGCTGGCGTTAACCCGGTCAGCTCTGCCTGGGAAGCATGTGTGACCAGAGTGAAGAGAGCACAGAGCTTACCTGCCCTGCGGGTGTGATCCTGGGCTCTCTAGCAGGGGAGCCATCGGGCCTAGACTGCAGGGGCACAGGGCTCCCTCACTCTGACCATGGCCACAGCCCCCCAGTGGCTCCAGGCCTTGAGCCTTTCTCCCTTCCCATCCATTCTCTATTTGCCACCCAAATCCCACTCCTGAGCAAGCAAATTGGGTCATGTTCTTCCTCGAATGTCGCCCTTTCCGGTGAGCCCCTCCCTCCGTACCTAGTTGACATGGCAACCCTGTCCACACTCTATTCCATATCCTGTCACGTGGAGCTGGCGCTCCTTTCATGGTGGTCTGTCGCACTAGAGTCTAGGGAGGGGTTTTTTATCGGTGTGCTCCTTGCGTCCCTGCGCTTGTTGGTGACGCCCAGCACTGCTCAGTGACTGTCTCTCCTTACGGCCTAAAACCCACCGTTACTTCCCCCTGGTTGTCAGGGTCCTGGTCCGGCCCGCTCCAGCTGGGCCCACATTGCCTTTTGGCTTTTTCTCTTGTAACTTCCTCCGTCCCACCTAAGATGGACCTGCCATTTGTCACTAACTGCTTCTGTCCTTTTACCCCTGCCCACCGCACACATGCTGTTCTCTTGCCTGGAACCTCTTCCCTCCCTGTCATCACTGGCATCACTGCCCCTAACCCCAGCCCCCTGCTCCTGGCCATCTGTCAACTCCTAGTTGAAACGTGTCTTCCTCCCAGAGGCCCACTCACAACCTGCTTGCCCCACACCGAACCCACTGTCATAGCAGCCTAGCCCTGTCCTGTGGCCCGATGTTCTGTCTGTGGCCACCTGCCTGCTGTACTGCATGCAAGGCCTCGAGGGAAAGGCCACTGCAGGGCCCACAGGGGTTGGGCCGGGCTCCATGTGAACAGCCTCATTTGATTTCCCAATCTCCCCAGGAGGGGTCCTTTTTACAGAGGAAGAAACTTGGGCTCAGAGAGGCCAAGAGCCTTACTGAGGGCCACACAGCTAGTAACTGGTGGAGCCAAAAGTCCCACCCAGGTCTGACTCCAACCCCTGTGCTCTGAACCGCTGCTCCCCCCACCTCCTCCCCCAGCTGTTTAGGCTTTCACTCACCAGCTCTTGGGGGAAACCCCACTTCCCCACCCCTCTGGCTTCCCCTCACCGTTCCGACCCCTCCACCCTACCCCTTGCTGTACCTGGTTGATGGGTCTTGGGGAGGAAGTAGGGGTGCAGGCCCGGCCCCTTCCTGTTCTCTTGGCCCTGGGAGCCAGGCTGCCCCCAGACAGCATGTGCTCCTAACTGCTATCATCCCACGGTGTGTCCCCGCCTGCTAGGGTGGGACACCCTGCCCACTTTTAAGGAAGAATATGAGAGAGTCACTTGTCCTGATACAGGTCAAGGTCCCAGTTCAGCCCGTTCAAGAAGAGAGGTGACCTTTTGGGCTCCCCTTTCCCCCTGCCTTGGTATCTTGCTCGTCAATTGGTTCAGGGTTCAGACAGGGAAGGGGGAGACATTTACCGGGTCCCTGGATGTGGGCACCATGGACTATTTCCTGAAGTGGACTAAGCGGGGAGAACAGAGTGTGAGGGAGGGAAGGCTCAGGAGAGGCGGGGGCTGGGCAGAGGCTGGGGGGGGGGGTGGGGCGGGCTCTGTGCACAGGATGGAGATGTTTTCCAGACACAAGGAGGGCCCTGGGACAAAGGGGAAGCCGCAGTAGTCGTTCAAGATGCTCCAGGGCCCGGGTGACCCCGTGCTGGGGCTTACTGAGGTGGCCGCTACGGGACAAGGCGGTCCTTTCAGGGCAGCGCCGAGGGCCCGGCCTCCGTCCGGTTAGCGTGCTGCTGCTTGTGGCCAGCGTGCAGAGCGCATGTGAGGCGGTGGCCTTGGGGGCAGGCAGGAGTCGTCCGGGTCCCGAGTACACATGCAGCGCCTGCTCCAAGCCCAGGTCCCACCTCAGCACCCCCGAGGCTCCCGCCTGTGGGGCCCAGGGCAGCCCCGTGATTGCACCTGGCGGCTCCCCTGCCCCCCTCATGGCGGGGTCTCTAGTCCGTCTGCCTGGCTGCACCGGGCTGCGCTGGCCTGGGAGGCTCGGAGTCACGTGGAGCCCGAGCAGGCCGCCGAGCAGGCCCCCGCGCGGGTGCTCGGAGCTGGGCGCTCGCGGCTGCAGGGCCGTTCTCTCTGCCGAGTTTGGTTTCCGAGCCCGGGCAGTCTGCCCCTCCCTCGTCCCCACTCCCCTCTGCTTGGGACCATCAGCCAACATCAGGCGGCTCATTGGGGGCGCAGAGCCTTATACGCAGCCCTTACCGTCATCCTCACCAGCACCCCATCTCCGTGACTGCTGGGGCCAGGAGGCCAGGCCTGAGGTCCCGGCTAGTGCTGTGCCCAGGGGCGTCTGCCTCTCTCTCCCTGCCTGGAAGAGTCACGAGCTGCTCCGAGCCACGTGAGGACCTTTCACTTCCAGGCTGATCCCTGCTTGCAGTGAGTCCACAGCCACCAAGGCAGGGGCCATGCTGAGGTCCAGCTCTTCAGGGTAGAGGTTCCCGCAAAGAAGTCAAAGTACCTGGATGACTTGACTTGTCAAGACAGTTTTACCCGTGGTAGATCGTTCGGTCCCCCTGGGAATACCATTCGTAGCTGTTGGTGAGACCCAGGGAGCAGGCAGGGCCCTGGTGGGAGCCAGGTTCCCAAGAGCAGGTACTTCTCCCACCAGGCTTTCCTGCCTCCTGTGGTGGTGAGATGTACGGGATGCCTGAGAGGCACCCCCCGGAGTCCAGGTGTGTCTGCTCATGGAAAGTTCTGGCCAGGACTGGGCTCAGTAGGTCTTCCATTCCTTTTCTGTGTGGCTGATGTCAGCCCCCATTGGGTCTCTGATCCTTAAACGGTCCCTCTGTACCAGCCCCCTGCATCCTGTGGAGCTGGGAAAGGGGGTCAGGCAGTACACAGCCCCGTGGGGACCTGGGATCTTCAGGGCAAATACTTGCTGCTGAGACAGAAAATCCTTCACATTTTAGCGGCTCAGACCAACAATGCTGTAAAGTTTCTTTCTCACTCACACCTAGTCCAGGAAGGGTGACCTAGTCAGGCAGCAGATTCAATGATTCAGGGACCCACACCCCCCCTATGTCATGACTCAGTTGATGTCAATGAGCCACGGTTACTAACTGGTCATCTCCAGTTCAGCCAGAACGGAAAGCAGCAGGATGCATCTCCCACAGGGGGTTTGTGTGGGCCAAACTTGCAAGGGACACGTATGCCTTGTGTCACATTCCATTGGCTGGGACTCAGGTGCATGGCTACACCTAACCACAGGGGCAGCTGGGAGCTGCCATCCAGCCGAAGGCCCAGAAGGAGAGGGAGATCAGTTCTGGTGAGGGCTCAGTGCTCCACCATCAGGCCTGGTGCGGCCACGTGGGGGCCAACTGCAGCCTCAGAATGCTGGGGTGTCTCCCTGGGGTGTCTCTCAGGCCAGGGGAGCCCCTTGCTGAAAGCCTAGTGCCTCTGTAGGACCAGGGACCCTGAGTTGTGGAGGCTGGGCCCCTGTCCTGACTCCTGTGCAGGTGACCACAGGTGAGGCCTCGCCCCTCCTGTGGCTCCAGTACCTGATAGGCCCAGCCTGCCTCTCTGAGTTGTCAGAGGAGCAAGTACAGTCACCCAGAGAAGGTGAAGTGTGGAGGGAGGAGGGGCAGGAGGAGAAGGAGGCAGATCACAGCTGGGCACGCCCCAAAGGAAGGCTGTGGACGCCCGGCCTGAGGATGGCCAGGTACCCAGCATGTACGATTCATTCCACAGCCAGGCCGCCCACCTTGACCCTTTATTGATCACTCTGCACCCTACACTGATCCTCCCAGAGGATCTTAACATATAAGCAGTGTTCAATCCAGGACTGTTCCCTTCCTGTTAAAAATAAGGCTCATAAATTGAGGCCATGCCCTCGGGGACAACAATGTCATAAGCTCATCACCTGATGATGTGCAAACCTAGTTATAAAAATATACAGCACCTCGGCACCAGGGAGCAAGTGACCTACTTCATACCTCGTGGGCTGACACTAAATTGGTGGGAGCAAAGTGCGGGCCCTCGTCCTGCTTTAAATTTCTGACAGCCCGTGGCCTGGCGGATTGCTCTTCTTGAAGCCAGAAGCCCTAGCCGGTGTGCTTATCTTGGACCAATGCTCAGCATCCTAGCATCCTCGGCTCTGGGCCATATGGAAAGGTGCTCTGGAGCACAGGTTGTCTGTGTAGGAGACTTTCTGGGTGTCTTCCTGTCTCTGCCATCAGGATGCAAGGCTTTCCCAGGTGTTTGAGCTGCTTCCTTCACTGTGCCCGGTGTTGAGGTCCCAGCAGGATGGGGCTCTGCGTCCTTGTTCTCGTTACTGCTGCATCTACGGTCAGCTCTGGGACCTCCTGCCTCCGAGCCTCCTCTGGGTACAGAGCTCGAGGATACAGACACATCTGCTATATCTACCTACACACACACACATACCTGCTTATTTATGTCAAGTAGCCTGTGGTAAAATTGGTTTCATGGTGTGTTGTTTTGCTTAAAGTCACGAACCTATCGCGACATGAAGTGAGGACTTACTGTAGCTCGTTTGACGTCATAATACAGCTCAGAATCACCTGGATTCTGGATGAGGTTGGCAGAAGTGGGGGCACACGCCCACACCTACCTCTGTGCTTCCCATGAATTTCAAATCCAGGCGGACCTTGGAGATAGTGAAAGGTCCATCCCAGACCGCTGCAGTAAAGCGAGTGTCACATGAAGTTTTTGGTTCCCAGTGCACATAAAAGTCATGTTTACATTATACCGTAGCCTGTTACTTGTGCAATAGCATTATGTCTATAAAACCCCCAATGTGCATGCCTTAATTTAAAAATACTGGGTTGCTAAAAACACAAACCATCATCTGAACCCTCAGTGAGTCATAATCTCTTTGCTGGTGGCGGGTGTCACCCCGATGTTGATGAAAACGCAGCAGCTGCGAAGCGCAATGAGATGAGCTATGTCTGTGTACTCCATGGTGTTCATTTTTGAAAGAAGACATTTGTTTTCCTGGAAAAACCAAGTGTGAGGAGATTGTCTGCTTGCTTTGGGAGTGGGGGTGCCCTCAGATCTGGAAGTGGGACCTGAGAGCTCAGATGACTCCTTTCAGACGGCTGCCTCCCGGTTGGTTTCACTCCTTGTGTCAGGGTGTGGTCAGAGGGCTCTGGGGTCCAGGCGGTGGGCGTCCAGCGTGCTCACCATGACGGCTCCGGGAAGAGGCCGGTGGGCTCATGGGTGCTGCCATCTGGAAGAGCCCTGGGGGGGTTCGTCCTGTCCACTGTGGGTGGGTGGCAGTGATTGGTGAAGTCTCTCTGGAAGGTCAGCTGTCACACCTGGAGGACCAAAGGCCCTGCTCCGGCCAGAAAAGCCTCAGTCAGCGACTGTGCCTGCTCTCCTGCCACACTCTGCCTTCCCCTGGGAGGGGCCTCACTGTGGTGCAGGTTCTCAGGGGTCCTCTAGCCTCTTCATGAGGCTGGCAATGGCCCCACCACCTCTCTGCTGATTTCCAAGGGCTCACCCAGCCTCCTTGTGGAAACATTCAACCTTCCAAACTGGCCTTGGGAAGGCAGCCTCCCTGGGGGAGAAGCCCTGCCAGCTGCTGCCACTCCGGGTCCCCCTAGGACAGGGCTGGGGGTGGGGCTCCAGATCTCTAAGGGCCCCAGCTTGGCATTAGGGATATGGCTAGAGAGGCCACTGCTGCCACTACCCTTGGTGGAACTGTTCATGTGTAGTTGGGTACGTGGAGGAGTTGGCCAACGCTGATTGACAAGGGTACATCTTTACTACCAAAGTGCTTCCCCAGTTGGGCTGTCACTCGTTTCCCTCTAAAGCTATGACATTCAGGTATGGCTAACCCTATCCGCCAGAAGAGGAAACGGGCCAGAGAGGCGGCTGGGCCTGCCCCGTTTCCTCTTCAGTTCCCGGCAGAGCTGTGAAGCCCTGATGTCCTGCCGCTCCTGCCCGTGTCCTCTGCTCTCGTCGGGAGAAACCAGATCTGTCACACAGGCAGGGTGGCACTCTCTCCCCTCCCCTCTTCTCTCCCATTGTCAAAGTCTCAGAGAAACAGGACCCGGGTGGTGCCATCTTGCTCCAGAAGAACCACTTTAAGACCTTCCCTGAGAGGCAGATGTGACTTGGGGTGTCCTAAGACTGCAAGCAGACGTCCGTGCCCCCCGCCCAGCGCGGGGAGAACGGAGCCGGAGGGGAGGTGACGGGGAATTAAGGAAAACACACAGACACACACACAGACACAGCAGATGGCAAAGCTGGGACCGGGGGGGTCCCCGTGCTCTGATGGAGACCCAGAGACCCGTCAGGTCTGCAGCGGGTCCATGTTACGTCCCAAGAACAACAGGGGGTGTCACTTCTTAATTGCGAAACAGTGTTGCCGACCCCCCTCCTCCCGTGCTGTTTGCGGTCCCTCTGCCTCTCAGGCAGGGCTGCTTCCCTCCTGCCCCTCGGCCAGCCGGAGGACAGTGTCCTTGTTCACCGAGTTCCGGGCAGCCGTGCGGGACCCCCGAGCCTCGGATTCCAAGTGCACAGGCAGCCTTGCTGAACCCATTTCTCTCAATAGACCCGGCCTCTGGCTCACACACTGCCCAGAGACCCGGGCCCAGGGCAGGATTGAACCGTGCAGCCATGAACGTTAAGCCTCCCACCTAGACACACCCTGGCTCTGGGGACCAGAAGCCTGACCTCTGTGACGTGTCCTGGCTTGTGTCTTGGGCCGGGCTGAGGGATCAGAGGGGCCACTGGAGTGGGACACCTGAAGAGAGAAGCAAGGACCCTGGGGGCACTAAGCAGGCCTGTCCTCAAAGGGGAAAGACAGGAGCGTCTCGGTGCGGACCCCGGCACTCCTTGGGCTCACGTGTGCTGCCTGTCCCGGAAGGGCCCACGGATACGCCCGGAGTCCGCTGGGCTCCTGCCACCTGGGCCGCCCCGCGCCATGCATTAGGGACAGGGCGGCTGTAATTCCCAATTTGGGTAGTGAATTTGTTGCTACAATCATGATTTCAAATATCACATGAATAATTCAGAAAAGTATTTTTCTGTAGTTAGATAAACCTGTTAGCTGTCACGCCTCTGAATAATGAGCTCTTCCATCCTTTGGGGCGTGGGGAGGAGGTACTGGCTCTGCGGTAGGGGTCTGGGCAGGCCAGCAGAGCACTGGAATCTTGGGGCTGAGGGGATAGTCGGCACCGTAATTTGTCACAGGGGGGCTTGGCTGCGGCTGCGAGTGTGTCAGTCACCAATAGCCATCAGCCCCCACCCCTGCCCCCATCTGTTGCTCGCCGAGCCCGGGGTGGTACAGCTATGACCCTCCCAGCTCAGAAGGGCACACCAGGGTCCCCTTGTCTCCGTGTGAAGCAGCCAGGTCCGCCGCCAGACTCAGGCCCGGAAGGCCCACCTCCCACACCTGTGTGCTCCTGCAGGAAGGGGGGCCACAGACAGAAAGTCCCCCGAGTTGTTTATTTCGGAGGGGGATGTGCCTTGGCTCCGTCCCTTACTAACGGCGTTACATCAGGGAATTTGCTTTTGTTCTCCGAGCCTTGCTTTCTTCCCCTATAAACCGGGCACAGTATTCCTAGGCTGCTTCACCCCACTGGGTTTTCATGAGAGATGAAATGACGTAATGGGCCTGTAAAGGCTCTGCGAACTACAGAGTGCTGCAGGGCTGTAGAAGCGACTCCGTGCCTGCCTCCTCGATAAATATCCGAGAAAAGGCAATGCTAGCCCTCCTCCGGACACCCATCGTGTGTTGGAGAACCTACCCACATGTCAGGCCTGTCTCTGACCTCTGACCTCGCATCCCGGTGTCCCAGCGCTGGCTAGGACAAGCGGTCCCCTGTGGGTAGGTTCTAAGCTCTCTGGGGGCAGAGCCGGCCTTGGTGGAACCATCTAAGAAGCTAAGCTGCTGAAGGAGCACCAGAGAGCAGGGCAAGGGGAAGGTGTGACCTGGAGCACTCTGCCCGTGTCTGGTGCAGCGCTGGTGATGGCACGTGCTCACCAAATGCCTGCGGAAGGGATGACCAAGGCCCTCACTCCCACTCGGGAAACGTGCGCCCCATCCTGACCTGGGGCCCAGCTGCAGCTCAGCTGAAGGGGGAGGGTGGGGAGCAGCCGAGCCAGGCCTGTGGGGACGGGAGTGAGGTCAGAGACTGGGGTGACCAGGGGCCCCAGCTGAGGTGAGTTGAGGTCTGAGGCTCCCTCAGGGGACGGGAGGGAGGAGGTGCAGGGAGAGCAGCCAGAGGCAGGAGAGAGGACCCAGGGCCACACTGAGTGCCAGGGAGTGAGGGCAGGGGAAACGGCAGAGGGCAGCATGGCCTGAGGGTTAATGACGCAGGCTCCTGGTTTAGACCTAGGGTGACTCGTGGAGCCACCACTGGACAAGAGCGGTGACTGTTTTCTCGTCTGTAAAGTGGGGATGATGATCGTACTCATCTCTGGGCATGTGGTGTGGCTTCCATGAGATATGCCCTGGAAGCAGTTAGCTCAGTGCCTGGTGTACAGGGGTGTGTGTGTGAATAAACATCAGCTACCACCCTGACTCTCATCAGTGTGCCCATGGCTTTGATCACCACTGGTTTCCAGCACTTCTCTGCTGCCCCAAACTGTAGCGCTCTCCCTGGAGGCCTGGCCAGGACTACATGAGGTGCGTGTGTGCGTGTGTGCGTGCGTGTGTGCATGAGCACATGTGTGTGCGTGTGTGTGTGTGCGTGCGTGTGTGCGTGCGTGTGTGCGTGCGTGCGTGTGTGCGTGAGCGCGTGTGTGTGTGTGCGTGTGTGTGCGTGCGTGTGTGCGTGCGTGCGTGTGCGTGCGTGTGTGCGCGCGTGTGGGTGTGCGTGCATGTGTGTGCGTGCATGTGTGCGTGCGTGCGTGTGTGTGTGCGTGAGCACGTGTGTGTGTGTGCATGTGTGTGTGTGCTGCCTGCCCCTCTCACAGCCCTTCCTGAGCCTGCAGTGAGCATCTAGCACTGGTCAGTGCTTGGGAATCCAGACCTCCTTGTGGGCTCTAACCTTTGCCTTAGCCTGTTTCTCTGGGTCAGACCCTTAGTCCCAGCTCAGATGTCCCCAGGGGTGCATTGGGGGAGGTAGGGAGACTGTATCCTTAGAGACATTTGGCTAATTTAGTTCAGAAATCGTCCATGAAAGCACCCAGTTCTGGCCAAGCTGGGGCTGGTGGAGGATGGTCGGGAGGTTCCCTCTTTTAGGGTGTTCTAAGACAGAGTGGGGAGACCAGACATGCCCAGGGAGGAGCAGTTTGGGCACGTAGTGGAGGAGGGGTCTGTGAGGCTGTGCGGGAAAGCGGGGTGGCTGGGCTGTGATCTTCCATGCAAGTGGGGATACTGAGCAAGCCACTTATCAGCATTTTGGCGACAGGTGTTTAAAAGGAAAAATATTTGCATGTGTATGTTTTTCGAAGTGATTAGTATTTAAATTAGTGCTGGAGATCCAAATTACCAAAGTGTAACTAGGCAGAAAACTTTTCTGACAGTTTGTAATTTTCAGTCCATTCCACTGGCTCCCTCATTCCCCCGCCCCAGTTCCCAGAACTATCTCTGAGCTTCTATAGACTCGTCCTGGAATGGCAGCAGGTCTGGAGGAATTTGATTCCTGATGCTTACCATGCAGTGGGCACCCGACCCTCCAGGCTGAAAGAGCAGTTTCTCTGTGACCAGCCAGAGCCCTTGACATGCCCACCTCTGAGGGCTCCACCTCCCCACTCGCAAGTGCTCCTGGACGCGTCACATTCCCAGGTGCCATCCTAAGTCACAGCTGTAAACAGTCCACCCCTTGCTCCCTTGATGCCAATGCCACACCCATAGTTTGCAGAACAAAGTCTGAATTCCTTTTTCTGGAAATCACCACCAGGACCCCTACTAGCTTTACACCTCCATAACCTCTTCTGGTCTCTGCCCAGCCAAAGCAGGGCCCCAGGGCTTCCTGGACACAATTGCATTTATTTACCCCTCTGTGCGGCAGCTCCTGCGGTGGCCACAGTGGGAGTGCTTGCACTGCACGTACAGCATCTCGTTTCAAAGTTCTGTGGGGCTCTCTATCCCGGCACCAAATGTAATCCCACTTTACAGTTTGAGCATTGGTATGCGTACCCTCACGGGTACGTGCTGGGCTGTCCAGGGCATGTGAAAAATAATCAGTCATGGTTAAAAGACAAGTAAAGGAAAAAAACGTAAAACGTTAGTGATGCAACAATAAATGTTAAGTTTGAATCACCGTTAATGGAGACACTTCAGAATTAGATCACATCAGCGAACGATGATCGGTGAGGGCGTGGACCCTTCCCCCAAACCGCTCTCCTACCAATCCTTACACAGTTTCAGAAAAATGCAACATTTCTAGAACTTCCCCAAACATATAAATACATCTGTAGCCAGACAGCTTGATCAATTTAGTTATTGACTGAGTAAAGTAAGTGCATTGTCTTTAATGGTGATTCTTTTCAAGTAGTTTTTTTATTTAATGTTTAAATACTTGATCATCATTATCAGTATTTAACTATATTATGAATATTGTAAAATTAAATCTGTGGTTTGTACTCTTAGTGTAGTCATTTTTCTCTCCTACCCTATTACATCGTTTCCACTATTTTACATTAAGATAGGCATGGAACAAAAGTGTCAGTATCTAAAAACAGCTGTTTTAAAAACAAGTTCTATACACTTTATAGAAATGGGCTTAAAAGGGGTGCATAAGTAGAGAAAGGATGGGAACCACTGGTTTAGAAAAAGGACCGGGCAGAAGGCAGCCACAATTGCTACTTTTCTTTCTCAGGTTTGGAACAGAGGTATATGTGCATTCTAGCTCAGGTAAATGTGCCTTCCAGCTCAGGTACATGTGCCTTCTAGCTCAGGTACATGTGCCTTCTAGCTCACGTACGTGTGCCTTCCAGGTCAGGTAGATGTGCCTTCTAGCTCAGGTACATGTGCCTTCTAGCTCAGGTACATGTGCCTTCTAGCTCAGGTACATGTGCCTTCTAGCTCACGTACGTGTGCCTTCTAGCTCAGGTACATGTGCCTTCTGGCTCAGGTACATGTGCCTTCTAGCTCACGTACGTGTGCCTTCCAGCTCAGGTAGATGTGCCTTCTAGCTCAGGTACATGTGCCTTCTAGCTCAGGTACATGTGCCTTCCAGCTCACGTACATGTGCCTTCTAGCTCAGGTACATGTGCCTTCTAGCTCAGGTACATGTGCCTTCTAGCTCACGTACGTGTGCCTTCTAGCTCAGGTACATGTGCCTTCTAGCTCAGGTACATGTGCCTTCTAGCTCACGTACGTGTGCCTTCCAGGTCAGGTAGATGTGCCTTCTAGCTCAGGTACATGTGCCTTCTAGCTCAGGTACATGTGCCTTCCGGCTCACGTACATGTGCCTTCTAGCTCACATACGTGTGCCTTCTAGCTCACATACGTGTGCCTTCCAGGTCAGGTAGATGTGCCTTCTAGCTCAGGTAGAT
Organism: Lyroderma lyra; assembly: GCA_004026885.1. Taxonomy (NCBI): domain Eukaryota; kingdom Metazoa; phylum Chordata; class Mammalia; order Chiroptera; family Megadermatidae; genus Lyroderma; species Lyroderma lyra. Next base: position 94,203 of record PVJL010005824.1, read on the forward strand.
GTGCCTTCTAGCTCACGTACGTGTGCCTTCCAGCTCAGGTATATATACTCACGGGCCGCTCCCCTCCATCAGATATGCACGGGGGAAGGGAGGTCACTGTCACATTGGTTGTATAACCTTTGGCAGGTCCTAGGTTCTACCTGTGACAGCACTTGTCTGAGGAGGGCTCATATAGCATGTATCCCATGCAGCAGCCTCTGGCAGACTGGTGTCACATGTCCCACCTGCATGCTCATACTTGGCTTGTCTGCTCTCGTATGTCCTGAGTGTTCCTTGAGGGCAGCTGTAATGTCTTATTAATCTGCATATTTCAGCACTCAGCATCTGTCTACCCATCCGTCCATCTGTCCATCCGTCCATCCATCGTTAAGCCAATCAATATTCATTGAGCACTTACTGAGTTTGAGCCCTTTGCTGGGTGCTGGGGACAGAGCAGCTAACGACCCGAATCCGTT